>VYZM01009982.1:682775-692929 GCA_013398915.1 Dromas ardeola | reverse complement strand
TATTACATTTTTATCCTACAACTGCCAATATGTCCATGAATGCTTTCTGATGGTGTACACCTTCATAAAAGTCAACCTGTCTTCAAAAACAAGAAATGTTTCCCACCCTGAATCAATTACAAGTCCAAAATCCTATTTTGTGGACATGCTCAAATTTCTACCTCTTTCTCCTTATGTTGCATAGAGTGACCTCCTTAGAGAGAGTTTCTTTCAAATCCCACCTCAAGCAAATACTTCTGCAAGTACATGGAACCTCTGAACTGAGTTCATTATCCATGCAGCTTCTGAAAATTACTTTCTGAAGAAGTCCATTTCCCTCTCCCAAAACTTCTACAGGATTAATTAGATGAGCAAATACACAGTATTTCTAATATGCAGACATCACACATATCCACAAGGCTATGCCATTTTCTCTTTGCTGTCCCAGTGAATAACTTAGAAGTCATAAAGCATAGATGCACACAAACCCTGAAGAACTGCACAAGTGCATCTGGACTAAGTAAACTTCAACATTACAGGGAAAAGAAAAAATTAAAAAAAAATCCCTCTGATCACTTAAGCACAGGCAATATCCCCCAAAACTCTCATACCTGTTATGAAAAAATCCACCCTTAAGATTCACAGCATCAAGCAGGCCAGATTTATGCAGCCTATAGCCCAAGTTACCATAGAAATCCAGTACAGAGGTGTCTTGAACAATATTACTAGCTTATGCTGTTGAGCACATGCACAAAATAGAAACATGTAATGCTAGTATGTATCGACCAGAATATGAAAATTTTTCTGCACAGCAACACCCTAACACACCAAGCTGCTAACCTCAGTTCCACAATTCCTTTCAGAGGCATGGTTTGCAGGCTACCAGACATTTCCATCCAGATTTTCAACAGTAGTTTCTATTTTCCACTTATCTACGGCAGTGACAAGATCTTTTGAACAAGAACGTCTTCTAAACTATAAGGCAAGTATGCCCTGCCAAGAGGAATGTAATGTGCAAAGAACAGAATTCAATGAGGATGATCAGCTGTCCTTAAAAAGAAGAAACCACCACAAAATAAAAGCATCCTACCATTTAAACTATATCATCAGAACACACATACTTCATAAATTCATGATATACTGAAGATGAGCTTGCGTAACTAGTTAGCTTATAGGTTATCATCATCTCAGAAAGCCTTCTAAATATTTCTGGTGTGTTAAAAACAAACAAAAAACAAAGCAACCAAAAAAAAACCAAACAGAAAAAAGAAATTGAAAGAGAGAAACTCAATTCAAAACCATAATGAGAAAGTTCTCAACACAGAGGAAAGTCACTGCCTCTTAAAAATGTGTAGATTTTGAAACATAGGATACCTGAGAATTTCCTTCATGAAATAGTGTTGTTTTATTCAAAAAAAGTATGCCTTCAAGTAGCACCAGAATAACTGATACAATACACTGAAGTCTAAGCCTGCAATGGTATAACTATGAAAACAACAAAGAATATTTATTTTACTGAAGTTCTTGTCCAGCTATGCTCATACTCACCAAAATTAGCATATGTTAGTTTTGTCTTCTCCCAGCCTTGAAGCACAAAAATTTACCTCCGTACCCAGTGAATTACACAAAGACAAGGAGGAAACTTGTAGATTAGAAAGTTAGAACATAAAACTACAATATCACACATCGCTTTTTTGCCAAGAAATGTTGGACCAGATGATCTTTTGCCAAGAAAGTTTGGACCAGATGATCCTTGAGGTCCCTTCCAACTTGGTATTCTACAACTGCACAGTGCATTCCTTGATCATCACAGAAAAACAGACTAGATCTTAATTGTTGTATTTAAAAATAGTGAGTGCGATTAAGCATGTCCTTCATCTGCTTTGGTTTTCATTAGCAGAAGGAAATAAAATGTCAAATTCATCAGCATGATAAAAAAAAATAGTGACTGTGAAGAGCAACAGGTGATGTGTCAAAGAACTGCTTACGACTCTTTTAAAGCAATGTCCTTAGTAGCTAAGAACTTCAACTACAGGGTTTTTTAATAATAGTAGGTAAAGCTTTTTAAGATTTTTACTGAGCATGATCTCAAAAACTATCAAGACAATGCAAAGGAAGAATTCAGATGATGTTCTCAAATTCCATTTCAGTGCAACACTGAAAGTCTCCATCATTCCAAGAGAATCTAACATATACTGGCTCCGCTTTCGAATCCAGTTGTTACTTATAAATGCAGCCAATTTAAATCAGAAAACCTAAGTCTAACTTTAAAGGAATATTCTGCTTACTTTCAGCTGCCTGTCACCTCAGAGTTTTGTGTTAGAGAACAGATGTCTGAATGCATACAAACCCCAAAAGCAGTAAATGCACTTCAAGGATGTATATAAACTTGAAAATAAAATAATCCAGCAATGTTCCTGTCTGTCAGTGAACAGCTTTTGTGAACTCAATATATTAAATTGGGGTTTGCTTGTTCCCCATCTTACCGAGGCCCCTTTAAAAACAAGACGATAGACCAACTACAAACTCAGTCCAGCTTTGATGTCCTGACTCATTTGAATGGAAGACACCTTTCAAGATCAATTCTCTATGTATTCATCAACCTCTAACCTATATTGGCATTTACACCTGCACTAACAGAGGCCCCCTATATACTCATTGAATGACATACAGTATGCCTTTGGAACAGTCAGTCTAAAAATATTATCACAGAACTCCTCAGCTATGTATCCATACCTGAATAATAAGCTTCAAATCCTCTCCCATATATGATTATGTTACATAGTGAAGGCCTATGAAAAAAACAAAGCACTTCAAGATGTATTGTATATCTGCAGAAAAAGAATGTACAATTTGAAAATAATTCAGTCTTCCTAAAATGCAGACTGGGACAGAATTACAGAAAATCGGATAAACTCACAAGCTTCCATTTCAATTCAGTCACTTGTTACGTTACCTTAGACAACCACACAATTTTACGTTTTCTCCATGTAAAACAGCTTGAAAAATAATTGCCTATTTGTCAAGGCCATTGTGATGACTAGCTACCCAGTGCCTAAATAAGATAACCAGATACAAAGCATGATACAGATGTAAAAGTACGTACTTCCTTGAATATAGCTAGGGTTGGGCTTTTTTCCCCATGAAAACTGAAATAGTATAAGCAATTTGGAAACTAAAAACTCCAGGAAAAAAGTGTCCTTTTGATTTTAAAATAGATGCTCACAGGTTACTCCTACAGGAATTCCTACAGACAATACCTAGGAAAAAAGCCCAAAGCTTTAAATACAAATTTTCTGAATGTAATACTTATATCAGCATTAGGTTTTAGAAAACATCTGCAAAAATATTTTCTAACATAGTTGTCTTAACATATTACAGCTGTGCACACAAGTGCAAATTTGTATGTTTTCAAAAGCAGACATTTGTTTGTCCAGTATCTGTCATTTTTCAAGAACAACTTCCAGCTCCTGTTCAATGTTTTAAGCTACCCTTTAGAAAAGTCTCAGTTGACTTAGGAAGCAAACAAAACAGACCTGCTGATATGAGAGAACTACAGAAGCACGCAGCTTAATTACAGCAGCTCTACGATACCTCCTATGAAACACACAGTTCCCTCTTCACCATAACTGCTTTGGTACATCTTGCATATATCACATATACATTTGATGATTATCAAGTATCCTCCAAAGTACATTCATCAATTGAGCTTGCACATACAGACATGAATGTGAGCTATTTTGTGTTTGTTTTGGTTTATTGCATTGGATTTTTCCTTGTGAGAAATGCATACTTCTACATACACACACTGTTACTCTATGGATTCAAAAAACTATTAAAGGTGCAAATTATCCTACACTAGGATTCATTTTTACTTTTAGTTTTACTAATAAAGCTATAATTTTCAAGTATTCCTTTACACAACTCAGAGCGTAGCAAAGTTTTCTTGAGTTTTGAAAGCTGAGATGCGTTATCAAGAAAATTAAGCTTGCCATATTTTTTTCACTAGTACTACCTATTACAAAAAGGAAAGTATTTTGAATTGCAGCATGAATAGCAAGATATTTTTCTTGTTAATTTATCTCTGTCCTTGGACCAGGGGCAGCAATCAATGAAGCCCATTTGTCTTCCTGTTCCACAGTACCTCATGGTTTGCTTACACCTTGAATAGAAAGTTTCTGCAAAGCTCACAAGAGTATCTAAAGATACTACTAACCCCAGCTCTCCTCCCAGGCTTTTGACCAAAATCATTGGTTCTCACACTTTACTGCTGCAGCTGGTACTGTACATAGTTAAAATCTGGTCCTTTTGTGATACTTCTGATTGTTCTTCAGTCCTAGCTCCTACATCCCAATAGTTACATGGCATACTGAACATGATCCACTTTTTCATTGAAGCAAGTTATTAGCCTTCAAGGTAACAGAGAACAAGCTCAAAACTCAAAAAACATGGGAACAAACATACATCTGTGCACAAAATAAATGTCTATAAAAAAAACCCAACCTACATTTAAAGACTGTGAATCCAGACTCACAATTCTATAATAACATAATGCAATCATCCTACAAATGTGGAATGGATGGTCCTTTGATACTGATACGGGAATGTCATAATTAATATAGAACATTGTATTTCTACAAGTAGAGCACTAACTCGTTGAAATATCTGTTAAGTACTGCAACATATCACAGTATTTTGTTTGTAAGATTTAGTTCTAGGTTGGGCATTAGGTCTTTGGGGGTCTTACCTTCTCGAATAAAAATCTTGTTGGTGACAGCCAATGTGTAATTTTTTCCAAGGATTCTCTTGAATAAGATAACAATTTATTCTTCAAATATTCTGCAATAATACAGACTTGAGAGTTTTAGATCCACCTTACCTAATGAGGATGTGATTTTACTCATTTGTTCGAGATACATGGCACAGTTTGGACAACAGTACTTCATGCCATAGTATTTATCACATTCTAGGAAGAAATGCATTCTCTAAAATTGTACCTAGTTTATTAGCTTTCCCTCATCACTACAGTCGTGGGTCACCTCAAGTCTTTAACCTTACAGGAAATGTTATTTCCTTTTTACAGATGAGACACTGAAGCACATAAATTACAGAAGAAATCCATAAGAAAATGCAGACACTGAGTGTCATTTTATGTGTCTTTAAGTACTTGTTCTGTTGCCAGATAATCCTAGAATATCCTGGCTTCAAAATTCCCTACCCAAATCATGGCTCTCAGCCACATGCTGCTTAAAACTTGGAAATATTCTACGGCTAGCTTGCTTCTAAACATCATTAGCATGAACAAACTAGATATTCTGCCATCATATGATTGTAGTAGCACATTTCCATCCTTAGCTAAGAAATAAAAAATACTGATTCAAACAAACAGATCTATTTCTTCCAGATGAGTGACATAAGCTCTAAATTTTGGGAGAAATTTTACAGTGACTTCATTTTTTGCAAAATGCTGTTGCATTAACAGTGAATTTAAGATGTTGACCCTAGAATATTCTGTAGAGCTGGTGGCTAAATTACTTTCCAGAGGTCTACAAGCTTTAGGTTTTTCTTTCTGCAGGGGGCTTCAAAGCTGAATGCAGTTCTTGCACTTTGTGAATAAACACTAAGTAACAGACAGTGTTGAGCTCAGTTCTCTCATTTGTCAATAGGGTGTTGCTCCACATGGAGCTCTGAAATCAATGCAACTCTTACATGCATTCATTAGGCTTTTAATAATATATAGGGCAACCTATAATACTAGTTTGAAAATTCCCACTGCTCACCCACCTCACATGAAAACATACCCTTTGCTTATAGTTTACTGTTGTCCCTTTATTACTCTTAACAGCTGCAGTTCACTGGGGTGCCCGTGTTTTCAGGCATTATCATCATTTATTCCTCCTTACATCAACTTTGTAGCATGTTTTCCAAGACCAGACCATACAGCTAATAATAAATGCCATGGACACTGACAGATAATTATTCTTCAATTCTACATGAGTTTTCTAAAGCATTTTTTTTTATTTTCTATGTAGTAGTGTTTTTTTCCACCAGCACTTCAGTTACTATGTGTAAGAATATCCTAAATATATTCCTGTAGCATCACATATTACCTCCTACCTTTTCTGCCTACATTTTCATACAATCAAATCAATTTCTAGTGCAGTGTGACAGACTGATCTCTCAAAAACTACTCATACTAATTTTAAAAAGATGACATGAACTGTGGTAATGCCTTCCAAAATATGATCATCATGGGACAGGGAACTACCGGAGAGGGTCCAGCGTAGGGCAACTAAGATGACTGAGGGACTGGAGCATCTCCCTTATGAGAAAAGGCTGAAAGAGCTGGGACTCTCTAGCCTGGAGAAGAGAAGGCTGAGGGGAGACCTCATTAATGTTTACAAGTATCTAAAGGGTGGGTTTAAGGAGGATGGAGCCAGGCTCTTTTCAGTGGCTCCCAGTAACAGGACGAGGGGCACAAGTTAGAACATATGAAGTTCCGTTGAAATACACGGAAAAACTTCTTTACGGTGAGGGTGAGAGAGNGGCAGTCCTTAGTAATGTGCTCTAGGCAGTCCTGCTGTAGCAGGGGAGTTGGACTAGATGATCTCTAGAGGTCCCTTCCAACTCTGAAGATTCCGTGATGCCTTCTTTTTGGTTAGGGGAAGTAAGAAATACACAGCATGAGGCTATTTATTTGCTAAATTAAATTTAAAACACAATGAATATTAAATGCTATAAGTGGTACCAGCATTTATGTATCCTTTATGGATAGACTTAAGCATACATTCAATACAACTGAGCTTTTTTACACACCCATAGCAACGGCAACCAGCCTTTGGTGTGGTCTGAATGCTTGACAGGGTCATCAGCCATCTGTTCCCACACTTACTTGCTTAAGTAATGAACCACTTAGTCCGCAAACAAACTAGACACCAGAATGCACGAGCCCTTTGCCTAACTTGTATTTCGATTCAATCCTATAGGTGGCCTCAGACTTTCACACAGGAAGGGACTCTGTACATTGTTAATTATCTATTGCTTGGAGGGGGAGAGAGGTGTTTTTAGAAGAGCATAGCTCCATCCCAAACACATGCATGTTTGTAGACCCACAATTAAATATCAGTCTGAGCAGGGGAGGCTGTCTTCGGTTCACAGGCTAGTTTGAGAAAAGCAGGGCCATGCATCAATCACTTGGTATGAGGATGCAGCAACTCTGAGAAGACTTGTGAGGCAGAAAATAATGGACTGAGCTGCCAGCACGGTGCTAAGCTTGGAAGCATCCTCTGCAGCTGCACACAGCAGGACACCGAGCAGCAGAGGAGAGGTTACTCGGCTTCTATGTTTCACCAGTACCACCATTACCAAAAGACAAGCATCTAGTCCTGGCATTCACAGCTCAAGAATGCTGATAAAATAGGGAAGGCTAAAAACAAAGAGAGCAATTAAGGATGGAAAAACTTGTTTTATGTTGGGACAACTCAAGGGAACACTTCTCCTCCATTCTCAGTGAGGAAAAGGTGACCATATTTTCACCTACACAGGAAACACAGACCTGACATACTGAAGGCTCTGCAATGAAGGCCTGCCTCATGAGAAAATTCAAAGAAACAAAAAAAGAGGTAGGGTAGATTTTCTGGATTAGGGGAAATAGGCATTTGGTTTTGCTGGTTATAGAAAACTGTGAGGATAAATAACCAATGGAAGAATTCTGAAAGTCTGTAGTGGGCTTTCAGACAGTGGAAGTGGTTTTAGACATGTACAGATGCTTTTCTAAACCACGTGCGCAACTCAAACAGGAATTAATTCTGAGTTACCCTATAGCCTGCATAAATTGTAAGAACAGGTAATCACTGAGTTCATTTCTGGCCTTGTCTATAAAAACCCATAAAAAACCCCAACGTTCAAATGGCTTAGTGGTGGACTTTGTAGTTAGGTTAACAGTTGGACTCTGTGATCTTAAGGGTCTTTTCCAACCTAAATGATTCTATATAGGAAGTATTCAACAACAACCAAAAATACACTCCAATAAAAACCATTTTTTTTAAAGTTTTCAAAAAGATTGCTTTCCTTTCAAAAAACAATTTTCAGTGCAGATTGTTTAGCTTGTTGGAGGACTTTAGTATGATTGTATGGCCTGTGCTTCTACATTTCAAAAAAAAAAAAATGTATTCCTTACAAATTCAAAATCTCTTTATCATGCAAACTATCATTGTGTTTTAAAATTTTAATACAGACAGAGAGAATAACTCACATTGGAAGAAATATTTTTTTAGAGCATCACCACTAAAATCAATTTCAATAAAGATCACATTTTAAAAGGATAAAAATCATAATCACTGATGTTTCCACTCATTTAATTATATTAACTTTCACATGTTGATTTATAAAAAGGCAATTCGCAGGTGTAAAATCTCACACACAATTCCACTGATGTCAATAAGAATAATTATGCATATGTCTTGAATCAGACACAGGCCATGCTGATGACAAAGGCAGTTTTGCAACTGATAGCCTGACTCAGGAGTTCACCCCGTGTAACAGATGTTGCACCAGTTTAGTGGTGATGTTGTTTCACATTAAAGTTAAGGCAAACTAAGTCCATACAGCTTCCAAAAGGGACCATTTTCTTTTCCCATCTACACCTGATCATTCCAGCTACCTCCTTTGCGTCAGCAAGAAACTTTGTCAAGTGAAGTAACATGAGGAAACTGAGATGGCTTTAAAAAAAGTTGGCTGGGAGGTGGGGAGGTACGTTCTTGCTGATACTTTTCAACTCTCAGCAGGAATGTTAATGCTTACATAAGAAGCGGAAAGATGTAATCAAAGAGAAGCGTGAAGGATAAAGTCACCCTTTTTCACAACAGCCTGACCTTCAACTGGCTGCATCTAAAACTAACTTTTTTATAAATATCATTTCTTATACAACATTATTGTTCATTTACAGTCTGCAATTTAAGGACACTTTCCTTGCGTGAGTCATTCTGCAGACAGCAGAATTCAGGGTTTTAGATAGAAATAGGGATTTTGCCTGCAATAATAAAGTTTGATACCCTTTTAACACTTCAGTTGTGAAGGTTCTTGTACTTGTAAACTGTTTTGCCCTTGAGGAACACAGAATCTTTTATAGGAGCTCTAGAAATTAAGGAGAACGTGCAGGAGGCAATTTAGAAGTGCAATAAGAACATCTGGAGACAAGGTTTAATAATCAAGCAGATCGATTTGCTCTTACTCTCTCCATAACAACTAGATATCTAGGACTAGGCAAAGCAGATTTACTGAAGTGTACCTACTCAAAGGTGCTCACCTATTCTGTACAATCTGCTTCATTACATATGCCAATTGGGAACCACAAGTTATCAAATAAACAACAATAACCATCTGAAGACACAATCTACTTTCTTAAAGACAGCATTTTAGAAGATTGGTTATCTCCAGTCATTCAGGTACTCAAAAACTTAAGAGGAAGAGCAGTTTCATGCTCAATTTTTTCTCTAGCACTCTTCCACACACCAGTGTACAAACGACAGCTAGAAGAAGGGGTAACTTCCTGCTCTAACCTGAAGAAAACTTTTTTTTCTTCTAGCAAGTCATTCGGTGAGTAGCAAAACTAATGAAACCTGTTTTCCTGTAGTGCTGCATCTCAAGATTGATTGACTTTGACATCTAAATACATAGAAGCTGCAACTGCAGCTTTTCCTGCAGTTGGGCCATTCATAATGTTTGTCTCCCTGAATTCCCTGGAGTCTCGTAACACAACTGCTTCGGGCAGCCTTTCCCTCTCCTTGCTGCTCAAACTCATACCATCATGAAAACTGTAACTGACCAACAAATTCAAAGGTATAGGATAGGGGAAGGAAGTGTGGCAGATGTAGCATTAAAAGCTTCATTTCCTTAATAAATCCTTCTATCAAAATAAAACTGGACACTGTGCTTTCATGCTTGTGTTCTTGTTTACATCTTGGGAACTGTGCTGTTTGAAGCTCCCTGCTATAAAAACAGAACCTGCTCACCCTTGGGCTTTCTTCTCTTTCACCTGTCTCCCGTAGGCAGGCAGGCAGAATTCCTTTCCCCTCTCTTTTTATAACAGTTTCCCTTTTTTATTTTGGTACCAAAAGAATAATTAAAAAAAAAAAAAAAGTATTTGCATTCTGTCAGAGCAGAAGGGAACAAAA
>VYZM01009982.1:634104-677906 GCA_013398915.1 Dromas ardeola | reverse complement strand
GGGGGGGCGGCGGCAGCCGGCCGGGCCCTGGTCAGCGGGGAGAGCGGCCGGCGGCGCTGGTGGCTGCGGGCCGGCACCTTGATCCTTCTCCTCAGGGAGACGTTTACCTCAGGTGGCCACGTTTACCTCAGGTCCTGCAAAGTTCAGAGGCGGTTTTCTGTGAACTCCTCACGGCTCATCCGGGGAGAGGTGTCACAGCTTGTTTTGAAATCCGTACCTTCCGAGGATTTACTCCATCTTCTCATTTTACCGTTCAAATAACCTTCCGCTTACAGCCTGATGAGCGGTAACAAAAGTTCCTAGCTTTGTAAACAGAGCGGTACAAAAGTAATCGTTGTAATAAAGTTGCCTAAAATGTCCCTTTTTTCTACAAAATGTGCCGTACGCATCCCTTCTTTTTCAACTTTGCTATAGCCTGTTTTCATTTTACAGTTTTTTTGCAACAAAAAAAAATGAGCCTTGCTGTCAAACAAAGAAGAAAATAACAGCAATCAAACCCTCTGAAACTTCTAATGCTGAAATTGAGAATTTATGACATGATGTCTCTATTCCAAGCAGAATAAGAAAAGGTGTTTAATTTAATCTCCTGATACCATCTCCAAACAGATAGGTCCAAAGTGACCCGTGTTAGAGTCTGAAATCAGATCCACATAGACCCGTCTCCAGGTTCTGCAGGTGTGTGGAGTGTGTGCAGGTTCTTGGAGTGTGGAGGAATTATTTGGGGTTTGGTTTAGCCTGTTTTTCCAAGCATACCATTACATCCTCACCTGAATTTCAAAAAAATCAAAGTACATCAGTACTACCTCTCAGAGCACAATAACATCCAGCAGTACCCCTTTGTACTTTGTGTGATATGAGTCCAACCAAGATCAGGATGTCAGAGCTAAGCACAATACAAACGTGACAGAGAAACAGCCTGTGCCTCAAGGAGTTTACAGTCTTGACGAAGGGAATAGCTGAAAGTGTGTGGGGAAAACAGAGGTGAAAAGCGATTTGCCCAGTTTCATTCCAGAGGATGTCAGGAGGCCCACAAGCCACTCTCAGTCCAAGACTCTGTACATTGTCCTCCTAACAGAGCTGAGATAGATCATTTCATTGTTCTGCATCAGACACATTTCTTAGCTATTAGACATCTCTTTGTGTGTGTTTTGTAATGAATTGGGGAGTTCATGCAAAGAGAGGAAATGGAAATTGTGTTGATGCTTTATATTTTATGTAAAAAAGCTGAGGCTGAAGCCTTTGTCGAACAGTCTGCTAATTGTACAGTATTACATGTGATTAAGGCTGCTGAACAACTGTCCTCTGTTAAATAACATTATATGACCAGAAATGCAGGAGATTATAGTCCAAGACACAAAGTCAGTTCAAGACCACTCTTTAATCCAGAAAGACTTTGAGCAATAGTTTTGCTCACCATGGCAGGGAGCTACGTTCCTCCTCCACTATCTCAATTCCTTTATACCAACCAAAAAAGTTCAAAAGCCAGCACCATCTTTTGCTCCGACTGAAGGAAGATTTTGCTTCAGATCTACAGAAGTCAGCCAAATTTTTGAAATTAACATTCACAGCAAAGCTGAGCTCTCAACAGTTCTTCACCAGACAAGAGATCTGTTCAAGAACAAAATGATCAGTGTGCATTTGTTCATTAAATGCCAATTTTCTTCTTCAGTAATGAATACAAAGAAAAAAGAAGAAAAAAAAAAACACAAGAAAGACAAGAAAAGATACATACAAATTTACAAATTTATGTTGGGCAAGCTGGAGGAAAACCACAAATAGGCCATCAGAAAAGGACTAAGATGGTTATAAGAGGTGCAGAGAATAGTATGACAGTACTTTTACTGCATAAACAATCACCACTAAAAATGTAAACACAACTATAAAGGTTTCTAGATTTAAAACGGCAAGGAGGAAATATTGGACAGCTATCTCCTGGCTAAATGTAACGAGCTACAAAAATGAAGGAATGCAGACCTTTTGGCTGCTGTGTGTCACATCAATGCAGTAGATAGTTCATATCCCTAGGAAATGAAGGGTGTGCAAATGCCAATATTGGTTCTCTTCTATGCTGATTTGCTGGGATTTTTTTGGTGTCAGATGAAGTTAACAGATCTGGATGAGAGAAGTCAGATCTGTCAATCCTCTCATCGTTACACGCATATCTGTAAATTCCACTTTTCTTGGAAGTGTAACATTTTACACCTTTCCTCCTGGTTCTTGACACAGAAATCACTTACGCTTTTGAAGGACTAATGTACTAAAATGTCTTGGGTAGAATTTAAAACTTAAAAGCATTTTAATAACTTAACAAAAGTTTCAAGTTACTGAATAAAAAGAGATAATGAGATTACAGACTAGAGTAGTCATGTAGAAGGCTATGTGAACAAAACCTTCCAAGAAAATACCCATTGTAGTAGGAAAGCAAAACAAAAAGAGCAAGTATAAAGGTTTCTTAGCTATTACTATCAAAAAGAAAGCACTAGTACACAAGGAGAAAGATACTGACACATTTGTGGTTATTCAGCAAAACAGCTTAAAGTATATTTAAAGATCTGTATGGTTGATGCTGTGGGGCAGGGTGGAGTGGATAAAGGGAAAGAGCCCCCAAACACAGACTTCTTCAGTTATTCAGAATTTCTGCAAGACCCCGAGGACAAGAACATAGCCGAATCCATCCTCTCCCCCATACACACACCCCCCACACACACATACACCCCCCTCCCTGCTCTGCTGGCCCTCTCCTACAGGCTGATACCAATTGAGCCTTGCTGCAGACAACATCTTTCCTAAAGGATGCTTAGTCCTATTCAGGGTATCTATCTACAGCAGATGTATTTTTGCAGTGATGTTGAGAAGAGGCTGAAGAGCAGAGGGAGAAAAAAAGACTACCTTTGTGGTTGACCTCTTTGCAAGGATATTAAGAGAAACAAATGTTTTCTATGCCTTTTCCCTTCTCCTTGGGACGGACATTATCAGAGTCATTAAGTAAAAGGGGCCAAGATCTGCCCTGCTTCTGGGCAGGGATATATAGATCGCAGCTGGCCTTATGACATATTGGTAAAACTAGCATGTAGATTGCTGTAGTGGAGGTAATAGCTGCAGAGTGATTTGATACAGCTTCAAGAGCTTTTCTAGCTTAACACATCAGAGCAATGTACAGGTTTTACGGTATGGAGTGTACAGTCTTCTTACTGAGCCTTACAAGTTTAACTTCAGTGTAGGTTTTCCCTTGTGTTTCCAAATACACACACAGCACCTTAGATGCAGGACAACATAAGGATTTTTTCCTAAATCCCATGCTAATTTTTCACTGAGGGACACTGAGTCACCTGAGCCATTCCATATAACCCTTTCTGATATTATGAAAACCATCGGTCTCTACCATGAGGTAAAACAAATGAGATAAATCGGATTCTAGTGCTAACAGAATAATGCGTGTTAGCATTTTCTGTTCATATTTGTCTTATCTGGTAAGTCAACTCTTGGAAGGCATCAATTTTATAAGATTAAAAATATAAGCTTTCCCTTTCCTACTCTTCTTTTTTTTTTTTTATTTTAGAAAGGAAGGAAGTTCACAGAAGATTCACTGGCACTCTTCTAAAGTGAAACTTTGATAGAAAATCTTACCTTTCTTAACACCCATGCATGCATTTTGCTACAGCAGTAAATCACATTTGCTACCGTAATCTCCAATAAGCATCGGTGAGCAAACTGCTGTATAATAAAGACTGTAAATGCTGTAGAAAGCTTGCTGAACCCAGAAAGAACTACAGAACAAAAGAGGGGAAAATTAATGTTTATGCTATTTTATGAAAAGCCAATATCTGGAAAAAGAATGTGAGGGTCAGTTCTATATTTTTTATGCACGTGCATAAACCAAGATATATATTCTACAAGCTTATATATTCTACAAAGAAAGTCAGACATTTAATGAAATCTTTGTTCCTTTGCAGAATTTTTCATCAGGAAAAAAAAGTAATTATATTTTTACACACTTATTTTAAAATTATTAACTTCGGATCAAGAATAACAGTGTAAATTACAAGTTGGCTTCAGGTCCGTTTAAAGATTGAGGAGAGTTCAGCAAGACAGAGAGACCAGACAAAATCAAGTTCTGTCAGCACTGACAGTGACATTGTTGTTATTTGAAACACCTGTCTGCTGCCAAATAGAAGTCTGTTGAATCAGGAAATAAAGTCGTATTATGTTTTTATATACTTTCTGTACAGATGCTAAAAATTAAATAGCCAAGCTGTACCTGATAGCCTTTCCATCTATGACTGAACGAATCTGCTGACATTGATCATGACTCTTAGGATGATCCTTTGATTTTTTAAAAAGGAAAATTTTTTAGATGTCTTTCCATTGAAGAGGTGTGTAATTGTATGCCATGCTGAAATTTTGATGCGTCCTGCAATATATTACAAATTATCTGGAAAACACTGGCATTTTCCACTGCAAATGTCCCTGCTGTTGCGTATTCTTCTGCATCCGTTCCGCTGCATTTCATTTTCACTGCTATTCCTTCTGGAGTTTCTCACAATCCTGCTTAATCTTGACTAAGCTAGGGCATTTTTTCCTTGTCAGCAAAGCTCCATCTCACAATTCAACCTTTCTTACATATCATTAGTAGGTATACTGTATTTATCCAATACCCGTAATGATCCCAAAGGGACATGGCTATTAGACTTTTTCTAGCTGAGAAAGCATTTACTTTGAGTTATTTTCTCTCATTCTTTTCTAAATCAGGAAATGATCTTTGGGATTCATACCACTGCTGCCTTTATTTCTGGATTTGTTCATTTTATTCACAAGTTTCAGCAAAATGCTGAAAAATTTATTTAATGGTAATGAAATTCCATTGACTTTACTGGGATTTATAGCCTTCCTTCAGAATTTAGCAGAGGTTTCCACATTTTTCTGGATAAGGCTGGTTTGCTGAATGATGTCAAAAAAAGCCTTACTAAAAGATTTTGGAAATCAAAATAAACCACATGCTCCAATTTTCCCTTATCCACAAGATTTAGGAAGACTGCATTTATTAATAGTGGCTTACTGGTTTTTCCTCATCACATTCTACTTTATCCAAGGGCTTTGTAAGTCCTACACCAATTTCTTCAAAGAGTAGTAAACCATGACTTCTCAGTCCATATTTTCAGGCTGACAAATTTAATCTTTTTGAAAACAAAACAAAACAAAACAAAACAAAAGTGTTTGGCAGCTGATAAATCAACAGTACGATCAGTATTTTGATTAATACAATTTCTATCTTTATATTAATATTACAATTCATCTCCTTTGGAGTGAAATTGCCGAGTCTTAGTGATGCTATTTTAATATAACCTCATGATGATTTCTTACTCTTCTTTTAAAAAACTTTCAACGATGGCTACTGTAGTAACTTCTCTAATACTTAATTTCTCAATATTTCTTTTGAACACTGTAATGAATTTATTTGCTTTTCCTTAAAATTGCATTTTCCTTTTCAGTTACTACTTTAGGAGTCTAGTGAGTTTTCCTGCTTATTCTCTTTTATGTATTTAAAAAAAATTACTTCGTTTTTTCTCAGTTAATACTTGAGTAGTTGTACTATTAAACTTTGGAAAGTGATACATGCAAAAAACCGAAAAAGCAAGTACATCAAATAGGCTGCAACAAGGATAATGACACAATAATTGTACTAGGCATAATGGAATAATGAAATAAAATGATGCTCTTTTGTGCCCTTTGATTTGCATAAAATTGACAAAAATGAGAGGCTATGCATGCATTGATCTCTGTCTTGTCTACTATACAGATGTCAAAAAAGAATTGAGTAGATTAAATTTTCCCTCAGTATTAACGTCGAAACAGACATGATATTCCAGGAATCTAACTGGCATATTGTATTAATTCAATGAAATTATTTTCAGTAATTTGAAGAAATAATTCTCATGTATAAATATAATATTTTGACAAGCACACAAGCAGTTATTTAATTAGCTTAAGACATTAATTCTCATGAAGATATGAAGTAATACCTTCCAGATCTGCAGTTTGAAATAATGATAGAAGTAATCATTTTTAAGAATTACCTTATTTCCCTGAAGCAGCAAGTTTTACACGTACCTAGACACATGGATATTGCCACAAAAGAGCAAAACATCTCCGCATGGGGCATCTCCTGTTAGTGTGCGTGGGCACTGGTGTTACTGCGGGTACGATATGAGTGAGGCTGAAGAAGCTATGAGTAGAGATGCTGACCTTCTCCATGCCCTCAGCTAGGGATAAATGTCCAGCTCATGCCAGGGGAAAGGTCTGGCTGCACAGGCAGTGTGAAGGTGGGCATGCAGGATAGCTGTCCATAGAGATTCACTGCTGAGGGGAAACCTTCTTACCAGCCTGGCAAGTTGCTCTTCATGAGCAAGGCTTTGAACTAGTTTTAAAAGGCGCCAGTGAAAAATATTCTGCAGGCTTTACCTCCTCCCCTTCTCAGGGTATAAATTCACAATAGGTATCATCAAAGCCAAGGTGGAGAGGAAGAGAGAAAGGAAAACATTGCAAGCAGAAAGGGAGAATGTGAAGTGAGCCATCAGACATCTGAAGTATAGATCCACAAACACTGCAGTCTGAGATAGAAGTGCTAGACCTTAAGTTCTTAATATACAGAACATATATATATATACACACATATATACATATACATATACATATACATATACATATACATATACATATACATATACATACCTATACATATACATATATGTTTGACCTAGCTGGCGTTGCAGAGGTGTGGCTGGGTAAACAGCGATACTGGGATGTAGTTACAGAAGGGCATAGCACATTCTAGAAGAACAGCCGTAGGAAAAGTCAGGGGATGTGGCTTGTAAAGGGCATATTTCCTTCTTCTGAAGGCTAGGAAGAAAGTGACAGGAAGATCTGTTGAATACCAGTTGAAATATGGGAGAGAAAAAGAGTAAAGTACACAGTGACAGGCTGAAACCAAAGATGTTTTGATCAGGAGGCTTTTTCAACATAGCAACTACTAGAGGTATCCAAGGGGCAAAAACTGGAAAGACCTGCATGGCAGGACCTAGTGGTGAGGTAGAAATAAGACTAGCTGCAGATCTGTTTGAAAAAGCAGTAAGGCAGGACATAGATTGCCTATTCAATTCTTCAGATGTGCTAGGGACCGCTTTTTTTCTTTCATGAAGTGGAGGAAATTACACAGAAAGTAGCTATTTTAGATTTAATCCAAATTCCGTAGGAGGAAGTGGTTGAGAATCTTAAAGTGGAAGTTAATTCAAGTGAAAAAGATCATAAAAATGATAAGTCTCCCATTCTTCCTTTAAATTGCGAATAACAAAATAAGGGTAATGGACTTCAAATAGCTCAGGGAAATGCAAGTATCTGAGAAGTGATAAGGAAAAAAGGAATGCAAGAGATAAAGGCACAACCGAAAATTATCCTAACATGGAGGAAAGATTAGAAGTACATCAAAAATTAACATGACTGCATCAAGAACTCTTTAACGATCTGAAAATCTAAAAGAAAATCGTAAAATGTAGAAAAAATGACACATATATAATGATAAGTATAAAGAAATAGCACAAGCAAGCCAGAATAAAATAAAACATTCTGAAGTGCAAAATGATACTATTCATATTCAGTTCAAATGGGACAGATCTGTGCTTGAAATAGTAATAACTCTTATACTGCTTTGTATCAGAAGACCTGTTTTCCACAAGGATTATACCACATTACAATGTCTTGTCAATCGTTTTTGACCTGTTTTCCTCTCCAAATTCTCCGTCTCATACTGATGCTGTACTTCTTTAAGTCCTCTAAAAGCAATTTCACAAGCTTGAAGCAAAGACAGATGGTGGAGTTTCATTTTCTCAGATGCCTTTCCCAGCCATGTTGACTTTAACTGTCCACTGTCATTACAAGACGCGGCATGCATCTGGCCCACTGAAATTAATTCCACGTATCACAGTTTACTTCTGTCAGAGTTGCACATGGTCATACTAAATATGAAAATGATGTTCAAACCAAGATTATGAAACACAATTTGAACTACATCTCATGGAGCAGATCTGTGGCTTCATCATTGCCAAGAAAAGTTATCACCTGTGCATCAATATCAGGGTAAAGAACCACATAATGAAAGGTAACACTCTGGATGGGCTATACCACTAACTACAAACTGGTTTTTTTATGCCATGAAGGCAAATAGCTCCAGGCTATAAGAAAGTCTGAGAATAGGAAGGTTTAATAAAACTTCATTGAAAAAATTTTGATGCGAAGTATTCTTACTTCACAACACTGTTTTACACAGCAGTATAATTAAGTTTACTGTATTTTGTGCCTCTGTATTTTCTCCCTTTCCCTCATTTTTCTAGTGTACCAGAAAAAAGAGCGAGAAAAATCAGTGTGGGCTGAGCCACTTTCCATCCGTTTAAATAATTCAAATGTCTAATTACATCAACAAAAATAAATTTGTAATAAAATTGGTCTATGTATTTACTGACATAACGTAAGGCAAGTTATAAAGCTTTAAATTAATGTTAACTTAAGTCTTTAACTTAATGAAAAATTCATTTTATCTGTTCACTTTCTTTGTTGTTTATATCAACCCAAATACTCTTTTTTCCATTATTTCCAAATTTGGCCTTTTATTTATTTTCCATTTTGACCCTAGAAAAATACAGGGTTTGTTTACTAATCTGAGAGCAATTGGAAGTAATTCTAGACTAAAAGAAACAATAACGAAATACTCCTCACTTTTACATGACAAGAATATGAGTGCACCCTCTTAAATCAAAATGTAGCATAGTAAAACAGAGCTTATAAAACTCTTTTGACAATAACTAAAGACTAAAATACCGTGTTTGTTGTATTTGAAAGAAGAGTTTCTCTTGGGTTTATGAGATTTTGTTAAACAGACAAGTCTACCTTTATATTTAAAGTGGATTTTAAAGTAAGTGTTCTTCAACGTGTTTCACATATCCACCTATTGTTCTTTCATTTTGCATTATCTGAATTACTTTAAAAACAAAACAAAACAATCACCCAGAAAATAACCTGTACCCTTTTTTTTTTTTTTTTTTAGTTCTGTTAGCATTCACGGTTCTGTCAAAGCAGCGTAGTAGACATCCCACGTAAAGAAGAGGGCTAGTGCTTATGCCTTACACAAGGACATTATTGTTACCTACATCAGCCATCAGTCTGTGTTAGTCTGATACGGTCTTGTCAGAACATACGTGTGCACACACACGAACCTGCATATGCACACACACACACACAGCAGCACACTTAAAATTTTGGAATTGTTCCAGCCTTTTTTTTTTTTTTGGTTCACATACCCTCACCTACATACACACCTGATTCCAGAAGCTGCCTATATGAAGAGGAAAGATCCTGGTGTTACTTCCCCAGCTGAAAGGGACTGTCTTCAGTAAGGCACCAAAAATGCCTCGAATGGAAAGGTCCAGGGTTGTGTATGAATGCCTGCAAAATATAAAATGAATGCCAATTTTATAAATAGCAGACAGTATAGATGTTTCCTGTGCGTATTTTGGGCAAAAAATGAATGAATGAATGCCCTCTGAAGAATGTCAGAAAACTGTATCAGCAGGATGACAGCATATCATGTGAAGGGTAGATTTAGACCCTGAGCTTTCACAGGTTCATATGGTCTACAATTAAAGAGAATAAACTCAGGAGTTACAGTCTGGGCCTCAAGGGAAAAGTATTTTATGTGCCTTTGATGCCTGTTTGCCTCTTAACTAGAAGAAAAGGCTGGTAGTACCGTTAGCTGCCTATAGCAAAGAAAGCAGGAACGTCTCAGTGGGATGATGGTAGCAGTTCACACCTGAGGACTTCTAAAAGCAGCAAAGCCCTGTGTGGTTCAGCATAGGTTAAATCCTGCGCAGCTGTCGCTGTCTTGACCTTCAGGGGCAGCATAAAATCGGAGGTGATGAAATGAACGTTGGACAAAAAGTTTATCTTCACGTTTAGTGACCTCAAAAGGAAGGTGAACATTAAAAAGGTAGACCTTACCTGAGCATGGAAATGTCATGACATTCATTTTAGCAAGCCCTCACCCAAACCTGTGAAATGCTGGAGCTTGGTTGGGGTACCTCCAAGAGAAGGCCTTTCACACATGAAATTAATTTGTAAAGTGTAACAGAACAACTTTTAATTTTAAACTACCACCTCATATTTGTGTCTTTCTTGATCATCCATTTGGGATCAAGAATCAGATCAGAGAATCCTATTCTGTTTTCATGTATTCGGGTCTAAAGTTAACATCTGCGAGGGAATAGCTCTGGAAAAAGAAAAATAAAAGGAGTCTTCATGGAAAACAATCATGAAGGGGAGAAAGTATATAAACCACACTGTGCACTATGTGAACTCGGGGCAAAAATAGAGCTCATACTCCCCAAATCTCCAAAATACACTCTTTGTGCATATTTGACCCCTTTCTTGCCTGATGACTGCTCTCTGGCCTTATTTCCAAACCTTTTGGCATTGTGTCTATGCAGAAATACCACATTACACTTTCATACAAGGGCTGTTTTCATGTGCCTGTGTCAGAGGACATCTGTATTATGGAGTAAGACTAGAACAGTTCCTAAATTAAGGGAAAAAGAGGGAGGGAAGGCAAAAGTGTCTGTCGCACTCTCTATTATGGTAGCTGGTTTTCACATCTGCAGAGAAATATAAGCGTAATTCAGATGACTTGTCAAGGGAAAGATGATTGAATTATCTCTATAGCCCAGCTGAAAGGTGAAATGATGAGCAACCTGGAATTAAATTAAAAACCTAAACCCATTAAAGTATTCAGATTTCCCAGTCTAAGATAAAAGTGAAAGCCTTTGAAATTAAGCAGTCTTCCTACCCTTATCTCAAGCTGAAGACGCTGCTGCTTTGGATAACACAAAGGAAGCCAGACTGGATTATTGCTCATTTGAACGCTGGTTTTCAAATGCACGATATTTTCCTCAAGAAATGAACATTATTCATTTCAGCTTATGCTGGATATCAAAGTAGCTGTAGAAAAGGGCACAAAATGAATTACCAGGCATCCTTTGATCCCAACACACTCCCACTGCTCCTCTTCACCACTCCAGAGAACAATGTGAAGGGACCAAATCTCTTCCTTATTCGCAGCACAGTGCTGCACATCCCGAGTCTTTCAAAGCTCGTTCCTTTTCTGAAGAATGTCTTTATTCTTAATAAATTTGAAACTCTGCGTAAGATTTCCTCAAATGATGGTTTTCTCACATGATCTCTCCCTTGCCTTCAAAGTGATTCCTCTTAAAATGTAATTCATGAGTCCCACCTTGTCTGGCTTGAAGAGACAAACAAATAGCTTTCTTTGAGGAATCAAAGTCTATTCATCCATCCCCTCACAAGGAAGTACATTTCTGTACAGAAGTATTCCATTCTTATGTGCAAGATAAACAAGAAAGCGAACATGATTTTCTTTTTAAATTGGTTTTCATGTTGGGGCAGTTACACTTTTGCAGCATGTGAAACAAATCCTTGCCTGCTTTCACAAACATGTTTAGATAATAATAATGATAAACCAACACCATCTCACCTTTATTCTCAAGAGTTCAGTTAAAAGCTGAATCACGGCCTGACAACTTAAATTACTGTAAAACCATAGAATAAACTATCATCTCACAAAGCTATAGTTCAAATAGAGCCAGGAGGGATCAAAATCATCAAACTTACTTCATGTATAACAAAGCGAGACCATTCTTCTGTGTATTTATTTGTTCAGGTGATGCACCCACATCCCTTTCCTTATGTCTGTTTACAAAGATGTCAGGTCAGGCATTTTTTCTTTGAAACTTGCATGGCATCAGAATAACAAAGCCCCAGTCACAACAAGAGTCAACACAAAGAACAGGAATAGAAATATTTACTAATAGTACTACTGTTATTGTTGCTGAAAAAACAGCATTTCTGCATTTTGAATACAAGGAAAGTCAAAGGCAAAACTGTTTCATAGCTCCTGATCCATTCTACCTCCACAATGGAACCAGCTCCATCCTTCCACGACTGAGGAGCAATAGCAAACTTCCCCTGATATGAGCTGTATCAAAGGGCACAAAATTATCAGGAGGAAGCAAAGGGAAGAAATAATTGTGATGATCAGGCTTCTACAAATCAGAATTTTCCAATAATATTACTACAGCCCTTAGAAACTCTTCAGTGGAGGAAAGTTATTACTGTGCGTTAGTTGTTATGTCTCAAGCATTTGCCTATATGCCAGATAACAATGTAGATATCAACGAACATTCCCTCAATAAACATTTTTTAAAATTAAACATTAAACATAAAACCTTTAAAATGGTATTACTTCTTCCATCATCAAAATATTATGCTGGTGTAGTTAAATTTCCCTTTTGCCTTGGGTTTAGATTCTACAAAATTAAATATTCCATTTCAAACCCACATATGGTAGTTCAGTGATTTACACCTCATCTAATTTTGCTAGACGTCAGGAGCTCTTTTAATGAGTGCTTGGAGGGTTTCATTCCATTATAGTTCCAGAGAAGCTGATGCTGCATTTTCTTTCAAATTCAAAAATTTAGTTGGCTGACATCCAACTTGCAATCAAATAATAATGAATTTTTAAAACAACTCCTTCCCAAGCAGAATCTCAAGAATAAAATTAAAAAAATACAAGAACAAATGTGCCAGATTTATACAAGTCTCTGCAGCAATTGTGTGAAAGACGAAGTGCATTGCTATAATTTCTCAGAAATAGAACCAGTAACCTTTGGAATGTTTCTTCGTCTAATCCACTAAAAATATTAACAATTTCACATGTTCAGTGTTCCTGCTGTATTTTTTTAAAAAAAAAAAAAGCTAAATGCAAACACAATCTGAAAAAACATCTATTTAAAACCTTCTATAATGCAAACTCTCCATTGCATTGGACAGGTTGAAAGTGCAGAGGCAGAGTGGCAACCTACTATATAAGTACCTGTGTAAGTACCTAACCTATAAGCACAGTCAAGGAAGATAAAGAGGACTGGTTTTGAGAAACCGTGGCAGAGTAAACACTAACAAGGCATCAAGAGCCTTGAGTCCTAGGCTTGATTCTACCACTGCTTTTCTATATGGGCAGGTCACTGCATTCCATTTATCTCCCTTTAATTTCTAAACATGGAATAGCCTTTGTAATGGACCCTTTCTTCCATCCGCCTTCTCCCTCGTCTGCCTACCTGTTCTCAAATCATGTAAGCAGTACCCTCTGCCACAGAAAAAGAAGAGGCATCTCTCTGCATTCCTGTAAGCAAAGCTAAAAAGAGGACCCGTCAGTGTTATCACAGACTATTTGGAGGACAGTGAACAGAGAATTTCACAATTAGTTGATACCAGTTTTGAATGGGTTCACTCTCCTCCAGCTTTTATCTGACTGTTTGCAAGAATCATTTACATTTTATAAAGATGATTTTCATAAATTAAAATACCATTTATTATCCCAGTGAAAAGTACATGGCCATATGGCACATACTTCGTGTATATTATTGATTAGGAGTCTTGCTAGAAAGTAGTGTTGTCAAGACTTGCTGAGGTGGCCAGGTTCTCCTTGTGAAGATATTTGTAAATACATTTGCCACCCACAGTTAAAAACCAGTTATTTATTTACTGGTTTAATACCGCATAGTTCCAAGCATTGTCTGATCTATTAGCTAAATATTTTTGTAATAAATATAAATAAAATAATAAAACAATAGAGAAAGAGCACTCTAGCAAGAGCGAGGATTTAATCAACACCCCACTCTCCTGCATATAAACGAAGTCTTGCCATCCCATGCAAGATGCTTTCCTGCCTGTTCTGGGAGTAAAAGGACACTGATGCCCCCTTATTTCTTTATATAACTCTGTAGGATAGGTGACAGTTCAACTTTTATACAGAAGTAATTTTCATTTCCTGAAAGGTAGGATTATGTCTTTGAGTGCAGCGATCCTCCTTCAGTTCCTTTTATTACCATAGAAATATGGAAGGGAGGTCACCTAGCCCTAGCTTTCTCTTTTTTAATCTAAAAGAGCCCCAGTTCACACAGTCTTCCTTCAGAGATCATATTTTCTAGACCTCTGACTGGTCTCTACTGTCTCTCACATCTTTGTTCCAAAAGCACTTTCACAGTTATTCCATTGTACTGAAAGTACATTGATCCTAAGGCAAAATTATATTTACTATTTAATTTTCCTTTTCCCTGTATCTTTTTCTTTTTTTATTTCATCAATAGTAAATGCAACCACGGTAAAGATTCTTTTCCAGTTATAACATGTCCTAAGTATCATAACAACTTCTTCCTCGGTGTTAAGCATGCTCACTTTTTATATGTCAGCATAACTTACTGGCACAAAGCTAAGTAACAGACTTAGAGTTTAACGTTCATAAACACATTAATTATTTCTTTTGTGAATAGCCCTAAATTACGTTTTCATTATTTCAATGTACATTTCTTTACTGTGTCCTGGAATTCCTTTGACATAAAGTACTTTGCAAAGTGATTTTTCTGTGTTATCACATGTACTAAAGATGAAGAAATTGAGCGATATAATTTTTACCATTGGATAACTGAGATAAATCTTTTCTTAAAACTGGTTTAAGAGAGTAATACACTGAATCAGTACATTTCTATTATTTTAATGAAATTAATATAGGAATCAGCCCTGGAATCTTCATAAACTTCCTAAAACATAGGCATAAATTAGGACATCATGAATGACTGTCATTTCTATGCAAATACTTTTCAGTTCTTTCTGATGTTCCTTTTTTTTTAGAATGTCATCTTGAAATGTTCTTGAAAATACTCCTCTTACGAAGATATTCAGGATGTAGTGACTCTATGGACTTTCTGTTTTCACGAACATTGAAATCTACAGCAAGGCCTGAAATCTGGCAAAGTAAGGATTGGTCTTGGTTTCAACTATACGTCCAAGCAGATATGAAATCAATAAACATTACTAAAGATCTCAACAGAAGTCATTATTTCTCTACTATTCTCAACATTGCTCCTTAGCTCAATTGCACTGTCCCTTTATTGTAGGTCTTATAGGCAAGTTCTGAAATACGAATTGTGCAACTACATATTCTAGAGCTCATTAGGAATTAAAACAGGTGGCAAGATGATATCACCATTTACTCTGTAAAGCTTATTGCAAGTCTAGGTTGAGATCAGTAACATTCTTGCCTTTTCTAGCTCTGTTGCATTGCCAGAGATTCAGTTCTTCTCAAATATAAATTTCTCTTCAAGAGGGAGATGTATTAAAGAGCACAACAAAGTACAAGCATAGACATTGAGAATCCCTCGCACTGCATCACAGCAGGAAAGGAAGTACTTTCCTTTTGTATTTTCAAAAGCCAGTGACATTTTGGAAGCACAAGTAATGAAAACTGGGGTTCTGGCCTCTAAAAAGCACAACATTTCCTTCTGTTTTTTATCCTCAGCTCAACTCCATGTCCCTGGTAACTGCACATGGATTTAACCTTTGTTCCGTGCTAGTGTTTCAACACAGATTTTAACAGTTAATAGCTAGTTGGCCACTGAATTTAGCATTCAGTTTAATTTGTGTTGGACATCAGCTTGTAAGAAAAGAAAGCAAAAGATAACAGATAAGTTAAGCACCTGGGCTTAAGGCATGTTTGCAGAGAAATGCCCTTACACTTCTACAAACGGTTCTTCCAGAGCAGAGCATTTTTGAGACCACGTAGAAGTTCAGAGTGCGACCTGACTCTCTTTTCATTCTCCAGCTCACTGAAAGAATTTTATCTCTAAGGCTCAAACTAGACTCAGATTTTTCATTTTTAGTTTTAATCAAAAGGCACTGGTACATTTTGCAAATAGCAGAACAATTTTTTCCAACATCACTGCAGAAAGTTCCTCTTTTTCTCTTCTTCAAAGTAATTTTTTAGCCTGAAAAAAATTCTTTATTGAGGTATTTCACCACAGAAAAAATTAATTGCTGTGAAAAATGGGTTACAACCCATTTGCAAGTGATTATTTTATTACACTTTATAAAAATGCCAAAGGTTTCACCAGGTGGAAAACACCGTGTTTTTAAATAATAAAAGCATCTCAGAAGAACCCCTGTTATGAAATTACTCCTGGAAGTCTGAAGTGTTCAGCTGTTTGCATAGCGGATTTTCAACATATGAGGTCTGTCAGTTTTTCTTAGATTAAAAGGTGTGAACCTGTTATGTACTTGTTTCTGATGGCAAAGGAAAAAATACCAAGGTGGGATATTAAAAATGCAACCTACTAGTTTAAAAATGAAAACTGGATCTTCTGGAGACTTCTTTTCCCTTCCAAACTGCTTTTCTTCTCTGTTTCCAAGACTATGGAAGCCAATGACCTTCCGTCCTCTGGAATCAGGGCTGCAGTATCTAATGTGACAGCATAATAGCTATAGGTACTGAAAATGGGTGCCTGCTTTCTTTGATTCGAAACCAAAATTATAATGCTCTGTTTTAAGTAATAGTATAAAATATCCACTTCAAGTGCAGTTTATAATAAATTTTTTTCAACAAAGTACCTATATAGTTGCGTTTCTCCTTTCTAGCTACCAGCAAATAAATGTTCAGCCCAAGGAACTCTGCAATTGGAAGCATTGAACGAGTTTGCCCATTTATCCCTTTGTGATTCTCTTAACCTGCATTCCTGCATCTGCTGCATCCACAGTTTCAGAACCAGTAGTGCGGAACAAAACCTGGCTCAATTACTCAGCTCAGAACTATGCTACCAGGAAAAGAAAAAAACAAAAACAAACAAAAAAAACCCCAAAAATCCAAACCAACCCCCCTATGTAATTCAGAAGATGGTTGAACTATCTTCAGTAACAGAATTGCTACAACCATTCAGTTAATCAGAATGCTAGACTGCCGGTCATGCTAGGTAGCCTCGTTTTGTAAATATCCCATGTTGTCACTTTAACACTGGACAAACTCGTTTCGGGTACAAAAACGGTCACACATTTTCTACAATCCTGGGAAATAACCCAAGTGAGGTTATAAACAATGTAATCTCAGAAACTGGCTTGATGCCTTCACAAAGGCTTTGATATGGACCGTTGTCTCACTCCAGCATTTTGAAAATAGTTAAACATATTTTACTGGTAGCAATATTTTTCCATTGTTCTGCCATCCCAGCGTGGGATCATAAAAGATATTGTCTATTTCTAGGCACAAAATAGAGACTGACCAAACAGAAACTGGGTGTGACAGGAGTCTGCGATGGACAGAAGAGAAGAAGAGGGCACGTGTCAACCTCTGAGCATGATCAGAGGTAGACACCTACGCAGAGAAGGTTTAGTATCTTCTCCAGCACTGGATTTTTCTTGAACTGGTAGAGTAAGAAATCACTATTTTTAACCATTATAAATTACTCGCTTAAATCACTACATGCCTTTGGAGCAAGAAATAAACTGTAAATTAAAGGGTCTGGAGCTCTGGAAAGGAACGTGGATACACACTATAGATATCTTTAAGAGAAAGGATGCTTTGTCTCTGAGAGAAAAGTGGATTATAGACCCCAAAAATACCAGTTCAGAGGATTAAGGCTCCAATTCAGAGGAATGGAGACTTCAGTGAAATCTGAACCTGGGCTATAAGCAGATATTTAAATTGCTCCTTATTAAGCAAAGGACTTAGCAATTTGTTTAATTTATATCCAGTTAAAATGAAAGAAAGTTCATCATATGCTTAAATGCTTTTCTAAATTGGAACTTCACAACCTTTTTCCGTAAACTTATAAGGCATATTTACAATAGTGTAGACTTGCTGTAGCATTTTTCCATATTTCAGTATAGCCGCAGTTATACAGCTACTAAATGCAGTCTTTGTCTACTTTTAAAAATTAATGCTCCCTGTGGGAGCTTTGTTAATAGTCAGAACTTAATTGCTTTACAATGCCTTTTCATTCCAATCAAGACCATTTCTAGCACCTTACTGTATTGTAGTACTAACAAATCATTCATCCCAGCAGTTACAGTCATTATCCAAAACTGTGATACAGAACTGGGGAAGGTTTCCCTCCAACAGAGTCTAAATTGTGGACTTTGTTCCTGTGTTTCTTTCTACTGCATATCACCTTTATGTATGAGAAAAACTGAAGTAAATCAATATTTTGCTGGTTTGGATTTCTGAATTTAACTGCTGCTTGACCTTACTTGTCCTTGTCAGATCCATTCTGCTCCATGAGAAAGGAGCTCACTTAATTCTTGCTCATATGAAGGTAAAATTTTTAACCAGCTGAATAAACAAAATAAACCAGGCAATTTTTTTTTTTCTCTAGACGGCCAGTTCTTTTTAAAATGGCCTGTCCTGGGTTTTACATAGCGAAATACTTGAAAAATCTGACCTACCGCTCACTGAAGTAACCAAGAATCTTTTATTGAGTTCGGTGGCCTTTGGATCAGGATCTACATGAAACTGTGGCTTTGTGTTTTAAGACAAATAAGAAAACAGAATTTAAAGGGACACATTGTTTCAGACAGACTCATTCAATTCCTTAGCAACAATTTAAGAAGTCACAAGGGAAATGAGTTTTTATGGTCTCATCATTTCTTTGATGTAAAAGTGCACACTCCATCTTTTTGGCATTTCATTCAACAGCAGAGCACATGAAAAAAGAGCCCCACTGTGCATAAAGAGAATAAAATATGTTCAAGAAGAAACAGGAAAAGAGATTCAGGTTAATACGAAGGTCAACCTCTTTCTGTGTTTCAAATCTGCACTTTGCGGAGACCTTAAAGAGAAGTAAAAAAAAGCTTTAATCTTCAGTGCTGTCATCCCTTAGCTGGAGCAGCATTAAAATCCAAACAGAGATGTTTGGGCTGATGTTAAAGTGGTAAATTGCTGTTAAATTTTAAATTACCTGTTCCTGAAATCCTTGACCTTATATGACACACATTGCACTTCATATTAAATAAAGCTAATGCCTCATTAAGGGGATTAACAAACTCCCAGACCAGTTTTGCGTTCCCCTCACCTCCTTCTGCGCAGGAGGGCAGTGCACTGGCCCAGCCTAGGGACCCTCAACCTGCAACACAGCCACAAATCTGGACCGGTTTGGACAAACCAGCCCATCTCCCTGGCTGCTTCCACACCATGTCTGAACTGAACCCCAAGAACCACAGAACCACAGAGTCACAGAATGATAGGCGTTGGAAAGGGACCTCTGGAGATCACCTAGTCCAGCCCTGCTGCCAAAGCAGGGTCACCTAGAGCAGGTTGCACGGGAACATGTCCAGGCGGGTTTTGAATGTCTCCAGAGATGGAAGCTCCACTACCTCTGTTCCAGTGCTCCACCACCTCTCTGGGCAGCCTGTTCAATGCTCAACCAGCTGCAGTCTGATGCGGTCCCACAACTTAAGAGATTTCAGGGCCCTTCCCCTCCCCAGCATGCGCTGGACAGAGGTGACCGTGCACCTTTAAGACTGCAGCAGGTATGGACATCGAGTCTGGACTCAAGATCTCTCCACGAGCAGAGTGCACAAGCAGCCCCAGCTCTTTACCTGCAGAAGGGGAAGGCAGCATCCCTCTGCCTCACCAACTCGTTGAAGAAGAAGCAGGCTGTACTGCGGGGTGTTCAGGTACTATGAAATTGGGGATGGACACTAAAGAGCAAAGCATCTCAACAGGATCTGTGTGAATGGCAGGTCTGGAAAAGTCTCCACCTCAGGTGACTTGAAGTCGTCTGCCTGGGGAGAGACTTTTAATGGGGCCTGTTGCGACAGGACAAGTGGTAATGGTTTTAAACTAAAAGAAGTTAGATTCAAACTAGATACAAGGAAGAAATTTTTTACGATGAGGGTGGTGAAACACTGGCCCAGGTTGCCCAGAGAGGTGGTAGATGGCCCATCCCTGGAGACCTTCAAGGTGAAGTTGGACGGGGCTCTGAGCAACCTGATCTAGTTGAAGATGTCCCTGCTCATTGCAAGGGGGTTGAACTTAATAACCTTTAAAGGTCCCTTCCAACCCAAACTGCTCTATGATTTTAAGTGTGGGACACTCTCAGGCTCTCCCCAAGCTCAGGTATTTTGGTTTTGGGGTGTATCTTTTTTAATTCTTAAAAAAAAAAAACTAATGAAAAAAACCCCAAACCCAAGCAAAAGAAGTTACTACTTGGAGCATGAGCTCACAGGACTGCTGTAGAAATATTTCATCAGCTACTTTGAGATTTAACTTAAAATGTTTTTTTAATGTCAATATTTTATTCATCTACTCAGTTACCTCTCCTTTGCAGAACCGCTAGACAATGGCAGTGCCTTCTATTTATAACCTATCAAAGCTGAAAGTCAATTCCTTCAATCATACAATGTAAGTATGTTTTACCAGGGGGGGTGGAAAGAGTGAAAATTGTCTCTTCTGCCTAGCTGCTTTCTTTTCTTCCTTAAAAGCGAAAAATTAATATAAAAAAGGGAGTGACCAGTTAAAAAATAAAACCCACACCAAAATTTGTCTTCCAAGTATTGTACTAAATGGGCTGTATTATATTGGACCAAAAAAAGCAGGCAAGAATCTCTATTTGGCGTAACACAAGGATGAGGGAAAAGGTTTTCACACAGACATAAGAAATTCCCTATTATTCAAAAGTATGAACATTTAACTTGGACATGATAATTGGAACTACGGGAAAACAAAGAATAAATGTTACCTGTGATACTGTTTAATGGCTAAATTTTAATAAATGTAATAAATCAAAGGAAGCTGTTTGTTTGGCAGTTTCTGAGAGAGACGACAATAAAAATAGTATATTTTGCTATTGTCTTTGAATATTTACTTCACGTAGTGTTACCTAGAAATAGACTACTGAACTGGGAAATGGTTTCCGTGTTTTTCTTCTGCTCTTGTGTCCACAGCTGTTATTTTTCTTCTCCTTCTTTGTACAGTCAGCTTGGAGAGAGTTCATATTTCAAAAATTAAAAGCTTCCACTTTTGATCTTGTATCTTTCTTTCCTTCACTACAGTCTTCCATTATAGTTCCCCAGAGGACAAAATTATCTATTTTTCCAGTTTTTTACTGGGGGGTGGGGGGTCCATAATTAACATAATTTTCAAAATTTAATTACTAGTGAAAGTACAGCTTAGGGCATCCCCAGGAAGAAAAAAGGGCAGAGCTCATAGAAATAGCTGCTTCAGCTCCTAGTCATGGAGTAGGAACCACTTTAAATGGATCTGGAAAGGTGTCAAGAAGAACTGTGTTTTCTTCTACCCCATAACTGGCCACTGTTGTGCCCCAAACAGCCCAGCAGTAGTTAATTGAAAAAAAATGATAGTGAATATCACTAACTGAATGCTGAATATCAAGTGAATAGGAGTGAGAAAACAGCCATTCTGTTTTATGAAATCCATACTATAGCAATACTGGCTGCTATATTCTTTGCCATTTGTTCAGGAAAAAAAAGATCCCAAGAAATGATAGCCGTATTAAGATTTTTCGAACTCTGATCCAGATGTAAAACATGTTTCATTTAGCATGCCTGGAGCCAACAGCTCTCTGCGCGAGTACAGAGCTCAGCACCCTGTTACGTTAGCCTTGAGTATCTTTGAAATTTAGTTCTGTTCCCTTTGATGATTTTTTTTATTGTGTTAATCTTCCATGTTCAAAATGGTGGTGTTAACTGGGGGAATTCAGCAGTTCAGGTGTCTGACGGGAAGATGCTCCCTACTTGGCATCATCTAGGAAAGAGGCTGATTAAATGCACCGCTGGTTGCAACGATTTTTAGAAGAGAAAAGGGAATAAGCAAAGTCACAGGTTGAGATAAACAGCAGCATGAGATTACAGCATCAGAAAGAAATTTATTTGGAATAGAAAACAAGGAATAAATATTTTTCTCTCCACCGTGAACAAACTTTACATTTCAATCCGCTGGCTTAATGCCTTTAGCTCTCATTTTAGGCTTCTTGTTCTACTGAATATTTTTGCATCAGAATTCTGCAGTCTAATGTCTTTCCAGTAGCAATTTAAAGTTTTTCTTCGCCCTTTCATCCTTTAGTAACGGGCGTAGACACAAACATACCTGCACTACTGTTTTTTTCCTCGGTAGCTCAAGTGCAATTTATACTTTTACTTGTTCAATCTTCAGTCCCTCCAGCATATTTAAATCGTGTAGCTGACTGGATTCTTTATGAAGAATTCTGAAACTATTTCTGAGCAGAATGTTTACTCAATGACTTGAGAAAACCTTTCCAATGTTTGTATACAAAATATTTGCATGTGAGGGTGGCGCATTTAAACTATGAAGAGATCATATCCCTCTAGCTAAAAAATTCATGGGTGCTCTATAAAAATATCAACTAGTGTTTCTCTGCAGCTGTATTACTTCTTTAATCAAATGCATCTTGTGAGGGTGTGTAGGGGATATGAAGAATAAGCCCTTTACAGCGCAGGCAGTACCCTGCAAACCACGGACACCAGAACTGCTGTAAGTAATGGACTTAAAAGTGGCTGCAGAATCTGCTGCCTCATCCTGGGAATTGCACCTTTATTGATTTCCTGCCCATGAACCCTTCTCCCTTGCCCTTCAACCCACCTCCACCGTGGCTGCACTCGTGAAGTATATCCAATTGAGAGCGCCTAAAGATCAGACTGAAACTGCAGAGCAACACGAATCTCCAAATATCTGCTTTGCTTTTCCCCCCCCCTAAGGAAAAGTGCTTTTTAGGATATCTGTTTTCCATACTCTCCCTTTCCTCTGCCTTCGGACATCTCAGGGAAGGTACAGATGCATCAGGGATCCTGACAGGTTGATATTTTACTGCAGAGGGAGTGTTTCATGGACCTTTTTGGTATTGATTCCTGGCCAAGGTTTGGAGAAGGTCACTGCAAACTACCCCTTTGCCATTACATCACCACAAACTATGCTGGTTTTGGCTTTGAGACCCACTTGTGGAAGGCAGTAGTGTACCAAGTGTCAGAGAAAGTGCATCTATTTAGAGATGACACTTATCAACAACTTAGTAGTAGGTGCCAGAATTCTTTGTCTATAAAAATAGATATCCTGCAAGTGACTGGCTACAGTCAACAATGCACAAGCAACAACCACTGAAAAGAATTCCCCAAGCAACCCAATTATAATACATGGATGTTGCTTTTGCAAAGAAGATAATAGCTTTTCTGATGCTTGTTGAGAAGAAAAATTGTCAAGAACCTACATAACAGTTCCTAATAGATAAACTGTAATTCTACAATGCTTTAATGATGTTGATGAAAAATAGAGACACAACTGGCAGAGGAGGAAGAAAGAAAACCATCACCTTAAAAGTGAAATTAGTACAAAGCCAAAGAACAATATTATTTTAACAATAATGCTGAGCTATATCACCCTTTTAGAATTCCGTAGAAATTATCTGCCAGACTATTTAGGAATTGGTGTCTTGTCTTAGCTAGAAATATGCATTCAGGGAAAAACAAACTAGCCAGCTGCCAGTCCCCTGGCTGACTGTCAATCAAACTGCACCATAAACGAGAAAGAGATGATTGTCAGGCCAATGAGGAGTTCAAATTGCAGTCCCTGACTTATTGTCAGTCAAATTGTATTATCAACAAGAAAGATATGACTGTCAAACCACTTCCAATAAGATGGCCTTTAATATCTAGTGCAAGACAAAGGAAAAAAATTATACCTAATCTATTATATGAGAAATAGAAGATCATGTGAAGCGAAGAAAATATTGACTGTCACGAACGGCTTGATTTCGCCAGTTTTTTTGCTTTTTATGGGGGCCCTGTATCTGCTATTTAATAGGTGAAGGAAAAGGGGAACTACCGTTCTTACCGCTCACCCCTGTCGCAGGTATCTTGTCCGCATTAAGCTCTGTGGCAAAGAGTTAGCTGCATCGATGGCAGCAGTAAACAGCATCGCTGATCTGCCTGCACCCTGGGAACCCTTGGCAGGTGGTTCTTAGCCGCCTGCGTTGCTCTTCTCCCTTTTAAATTCTCCCCCTTTTGGCAGCATCCTGGCCAAATCCTTTCAGTGCATAGGCTGTCTGGGGAGGAACAGAGCACCGATGGGGAGGTCGATGGAGGGGAAGAGCTGAGAATCTCTTGCTTTGGTAACTAGTGCTGATCCTTGCAATGCTAAGCAGAAATTTGGCAAGCAGGGGAGCGGAGTGAGCGTGGACCCAGATTGATGAAGCCTAATTTGGGACCGAAAGAGAAAGAAGCAGCAAAAGCAGGATCACAACCAATATATCCATTCGCAATCCAGGCCATTCAATCTTTCCGCTGTTGTCTTTTTTTCCTATGCTTATATAGGGCCAAGATTCCTCTGTGTCACTATTTCCCCCTCCCTCAACCTTGTTTTCTTCTAAGATGTTATTTGGCTTGAATTACATGACAGTAATGCTGTCTTTAAAACATTAGTGTAATTGAACAAAAATGCTACGTCCTTTCATTCGTACTTAACCTTTAAAGGCCACATTTATTTAAGAATACCCAGCAGGGCCCCCCTTTTGACTTTCTGGCTGAATGCACCTGTAGGATTCTCCAAATTTATCACAAACATAATAAAGCAGGAATGAAAAATATGATAGTGATTAATTATTTTTTTTTTTATTTTTAGCTGAAAATGCAGTGTTCATTTGTGGAAAATGTCAGGATACTTTTTAGAGTTTGTATGTTGAATGTCACTGTTCTCCCAGTTTCCAATGTACTATTTATACAAAAGGAGATGCAGTTTAACCCAGTTTTCACTCAGGAAAAAAATGGTAGGGACCCTGTGGAACAAGAGGAGTCTTAGACTTGTTGGGCAAGGAGACTGAGACTCATTTCTGCACAGGGAAAGTAGGAGCCATGTGGCTCTGGGAAGGGACATTTTTGATTAAAAAAAATTGAGTCGTGGAAAGAAATTAATTTTGAGGCTGACCCGGCAAAAGGACTGGAATTTCCAACTGATGTTTATGGTGATGCCATGGCTGCAGAGGCTTCAGTACCGTTTTATCAGCAGTAAAGTAATTCAGGAGTTTCTGAAGCAAAAGGAGATTGCTGGGACTAAGGGAAACCTCTCTGACTGTAGTTATCTCAGTCGCGAATATTCTCTCTCCCAGCCAGTGTCAAACACTCTCCCGCACGGAGCTCGGAATGACCATCCCGGCAGAGGCACTGGCTGCTTTTTTTTCCTCCGGCTAAAGGCAGCCTGACTAACGTTTGTAAACTCTCGGCAATCTGCTGGTGTCATTGCTACATATCAGCAGTTTAAATATTCAATATTTTAAGTAAATAGAGGACTGCGATGCTGCCAGCCTGACAAATATCAGAGGATTAAATTTGCTTAGAATACCGAAGTAGTTGCAAATTAATTTAGTATATTTAATCTGCATTTAGGAGAAGGAAAACCCCTTCATTTTAATATTGAAGCTCAGTGTAATTTTTATGTACGTACTGTTCCACTCTGTTCCTAAGTACATAATAGACAAATAATGCTGTTTCTTTGGGCAGATGGATACATTACTGAAAATGACAAGACCATTAGATCAATAAGGACTATATAATTATCCTGGGGAAATAAAGCCAATAAATCTATCCGGTATAAATTATAGGCTTATGAACTCATACATAATGAAATAAATATTTAATTTTTCTAAAATCCAAAATCTCGCTTTAGAAACAGGAATATTAAAAATTAATTTCCATTTCTTATGACGGGTACAGTGTGGTTGAGTGGTTTCAGCATGGGCACGTTCTCCCAAGCACTTCTCAATCCTATTCCTGGTTTTGACATTGATTCACACCGTGGTCCGAGACAAATCATTCAACCTCTCTGTACTACTTTGCGCATCTGTAAAGCCGAGATAATGCTCACCCCCTTCACAGAACCATTAGGAGAATTAAGAAACATCTGCTCTGCATCTTGAAGACATGAAATGCTCTAAAAATGCAAAATAGTATTATTCAAGAGATGGATAAAACCTTCCAGGGTTTGGAGATTTTCGCTTTGTCACCAAATTTCTTAGTACCTGGCAGGAGTGATTTCTCCTTCAATAATTTGGTCAGCTCCCTCTTTCTGAAAGATTTATTATTTCACTCTCCTAGCTACGTCTGTCACCATTAAGAGAGAGAGACGTTTACTGTAAGTCGGCGGTTCCCTAAAAATAATTGGCAGCATGTTCCTTGCGGAGGCACAGCAGGGAGAGCATCCTCTGCAAAAGACTCAACAGCGTAGGTCCTGCTCTACGAACAGAGATTCAAACAGTGTCTGCTTCCTAATTAGGGAGAAAAGTTGAAGGAGAAGGGCTATCGAGGGGTATAAAACTATGCAATGGGAGCACAGACTAAGAGAAGACAGGTTTAATAATTAGAACTTTTGCTATGTATCTGAATAGAGACAGCTTCTCTACAATCAGTGAAGAAAATATTTCTTTTCATAATGAATTTTGCAAACCGCATGGAATAGTGGGTAGCAACTCTATGAATACGATTGCAAGATTTGTATTTCAGAAAAGTAGTACAACTCATTTTCTTTTTTAAACAAACATATTTTATGCTATACTACGTAGTATATCTGCCCATTCTGTGCAGCATACTTCCCAAATTAGTTGGTTTCTTTGCCTGCCTGCCTCCCTCCTCAGGCAGTATTTATTTATCTCACTTCAGTGTTTATTTACTTCTCTGAAGTAAAAGATAAATTAACTTAGTGATACCATATTTTTGTACACACTGAAATTTCAGTAAAATATTTTAGATACGTTGGAATGGGCCTTGTATTTTAAAGTATATTCCGTGTATTCTGAAGTAGTCACTCTTGCAAAAAAATTTGTACAGCTTAGCAAAAGAAAAAAAACCAAAACCCAACAAAAAAAACCAAACCACTTTTTAATTGACTGGGGAGAAATATAAGATTTGCAAGCCATTTTTGTCAGAGGTGGTTTAGAGGTGGTTTTCCACGTTCTGCTCTGCTTGAGTGACATTAATAATGACCTTTGCATGATTAACTCAAAAGTCTAACCTGAAAAGTGAGCCAGCTATGCTTTAATTGCCATTATTATGGAATTCACTTTGGCCTTGAAGTCTTTAGCAGGCTGTAAAATAGTGTCTATTCCAAGTAAGCTCTGTTCTCTACTACCTATCTATCTCCCTTATGTACCGTCACACATTACAAGGGCAGAAAGAATTGTTGTCATCATACCTCCTCCTTCAGACTGATCTTTTGGATACCCGTGGTGGGGAATGTCCTTTAGCCCTGATCAAGCTGTGGTTGAGCTAAGTTCCTCCTTCTAGGAAGTCAACAGTCTTGATTTACAGATTTCAAGTATCTTTTCTGCTCTTGGCCAGTTACCTATCCATCTAATTAGAAATATTGTTTCTTATTTTTAGGCACTGAGTAGTCTGGCTGGATCTTGTTATGCTTTTGTGGGAGAGAGAAAGGAGCTGTCACTAGGAACAACAAAATAAGTATTTGCAGGCTGATCATATCACTCCTTAATTTTCTTCTTAAGAAGAGTGAGATAATTAAGCCTCTAAATACATAGCAGGTTTTCCAAACCTTGAATCATTTTTGTAGCCCTGTAGTGAACCCTCTCCATCTTGTCAGCTTACTTTCTAAAAAACCCTATTTTAAAATTAATTTAATCATTTCACTGCGGTCTCAGCTAGAAGGTGAACGTTTCTAGAAACTGTAATTCTTCACTGCTATTTCTGTAGAAATGTAAATCCGTACTCACAGGAGAAAGATAAAATGACAATACCTGCAATAATCAGTTTACTGTACAGCCATCAAACTATTTCCCTTCCAGGTATGTCATATGCAGCACCACTTCCAGCAACCAAAGCAAACAATCGAAAATACATGGGCTAAGCTTTGAGCACCTGTAACCGCAACATCTGTCCTGAAGTTACATGGGCCAGAAGATGACCTCAAAAGTAGTTGTGTTTCTTGCAGTAATATCTGTTTTTACTGAGGCATTTCACAAACACCCCCTCAAGATTCACGTACCTGGAACAATTTACATGGGCACAAAGACGTCGGGCTTCGGATTTGGATGAAGGATTGTGCTGACGTGGCCACGGGAGCAGAGCATTAAACGTGATGCTCAGTGGCGTTTGCAGAACAAGGAATCCAGCAGCATCTGTAAAGGACGGGGGAACCCACCGGAGCACAACCTGGGGCTGTCAAACTTAAAGGCAAGGATACGTGGTACTACAACAGTGTTTTGCTTCTATACATTCAACATTTTGTATGCTAGCATACATATCCATTCCTCTATAGCTATATATCTAGATATTTTGCACATCCACAATGCCAATGTAGTGCCCCAAATACGTCATCATTTCAAAAACATGTAAGTGCTCCAGCTGACCTTACCAACAGCTATAAAATTGTAAAGTAAGGGTTTGAAATCATACACGAAATAACAATTTCTAAGAAGTCCTCCTTTTGTTGTTTGTTTCCATTTAAATTTAAACAAAACAAAATAAAGGCAAAATATTTTTTGTCCAGAAAAGAAAAGAAAAAAAAAATATATAAATATACATATATATATATGTTCATTCCCCTATTTCAAAGCCCAGAGAAACTGGAGTTCATATGGTAGCCATTCCCAAATGCACCATGAATGCTACCTACAAAATACGCTTTAGATAAATTTTGCTATTTCCTTTTGCTGCATTTTCTGTGAGTATTTTACATTCTGCCTTGGGCATGGATCTCGACACAAAGGACTGGATAATTCAGCCCCAATTCATGTCGGAGTGTACCCATGCCATAAAAAAAATCTCACTGCCTTCAATGAGATATTGGTATATGTAAGGCATACTAATATGAGCGAGAGTTGATGACTAACATGAGCATCTGCTTCAAAAATACCACAGCTAGAGCTGAGATATTATTATAGACAGTCTATTGTACTTGAAAAAGACAAGTAAAGAGTTCTTGGTTGAGAATACATGTCAGAAAAATGACATGTTTTCATCACTTCCAGCCATAGTTAAAAGACTCTGAATACATTAACCAGCTGAAGGAAAAATACTTTCAGCTTTTGTATCACAGTGGAAATCTGTAAATGCAAGTTACAATGTAACAGACAATTAGTGTGAATTCAACCGTTCATCATTTCTAAAAAGTTGATAATTTTTTTTTTTTAATGTACAAAGAAAAATGTATTTTTTTTTTTTTCACTGAGTTCACAATGCTTCAGTTTTGGGGATCCGAGCTAGTGGAAGGAGTTTAGGGTGGGCAGGACTGGCTCAGTAACTGTAGCTGAGTAGTTATTTAATATAAAGGTTTAGAACATTAGCTATTTCAACCCAAGTATACATTCCTGCATCCCACTTCAAAATGATCCAAATCCTTCTGATGAAAACCTGGTTGATAATCCAGCATGCCAACTGGCATGGGGTCCTGGGCTTTGCTCTCAATAACTTCTTATCAGTAGTAGCTATTTCTTCTGGTTTCTTTCCTAGATCAGACTTGTTATTTCCTTTATGCAGAAGGCTTCAGCCATGCTCCAGGGACTGAATTCCACGAATGCGTATGGATGGCTGTGTTATCTCTAGGAATGCGTGGCATTGTTTCTGCAAGGGCTTGCTTGTGCTGGCACTGCCGAGCGTCTGAGGATAGCTGGTTTGAATAAAGTTTTCCTCTTGTAATCGGGTACTGACTCGGAACTGTCCTTCTGTGAAACGAGCGTGCCCGGGTGGATGGACAACACTGGTCCTTCTCACTTCCCGACTCTGCATTTCCTAAGCCGACTTGGGCATCTTCTCTGAATCCCGACTGACAGCACGAGCCTGGTCTACTCTTCCATAGGGGTACGCTACCATTTCACTAGATGAGAGAATAGAAGTTTAGGGTCCAGCCCTTAGCCAAATTAGACTTTCAAAGAAAAGAAAGATTTAAGAACCGAGAGCAAAATAGCAGGCTAGTTGTGAATCACACAGTTTAAAAAAAAAGGAAAATTACTTTTTGATTACTTGTAGGAAACACAGCAGGAAAAAGGATAAAAGGTGCTAGGAGAGATGTGGCCACAGAGGCAAAGGATGTGCGCACCCCTCAGGCTTCTGCCAAAGACGTGTCTACAGCCGTGAGCCTTACCGAAATGGCTACGAGGAAGCACAAGGGGATTTGTACTACGAAAAAACCCTGGAAACACAACTATGTGTATCATCTCTATACAGAAAGAAAACCAGCAATTTTCAAATGCATATATAAAGAGAGAGAAAGTAAGTTGAAACCTTTACACAGACAGGTTTGTCAGTTCCATTTAAAATATGGCTTTAAAAAATGGGGATCCAGATCCCTGAAAACATTCACAGACCTGTGCAGATTCTTATCCAGCCCACCCGTGTTGGTACAATCCTCCACTGGGCTTTACCTTCCTGTCACAAATCTCATCTTTTTCTCCTGCATTTAGAGCAGCACCAATTTCACTATTACGTACAAGAAGAAGAGGAGCGTTAATGTAAATACGGGAACTCTGAAGCAAGAGACCTGGTTATTAATCTCTGCTCCTCTGGTGCCCCAGCAGAACAGCACTTTCTGCCCCGCAGGCTCTGGAAAGGCTGCACTCCTTGATATCTGCGAAATATTTAGACAGCAACATACTGAAAGAAACTAAAAGCTAAGCAAAGAATTAATATTAATTGTCACCAATAATGTTCAGCATATTTTATCGCTGTATTTAGTTAGATTTTCTTTCCTTGCTTGAATTATTATAAGCAGACCCTTATCATTTCCTCCATCAGCCAGCCTTTTCCCTTCTCTTAATTTATCCCTGCAACTCCCCTAAAAATGAGACAAAATTTAGCATAAAATTTGTAATGGCCAAATTAACTGGCATTTCCAGGCTGCCTCAGCTGTCAATGTCTGTGATGGCAGGAGATATTTTGCCAGCACCACTTTCAGGAAAAGAGATATATACGTATATATACAGCCAAGAACAGTGTGGGAGCTGTTTCCCAAAAAAAATGTTGAAAGTCACTGGTGGCATGAGAGTTATTAGTATATATCATTTCTACAGTGTCGTAAGTGTGCATGGCAGACAAATAAAAGAAAAGGTGCTTTCCTGGAAAGTATAAAGAGGTTTAATTAATATGCTGGCTTAGTAGGTGCCATTAAGCACCTCTTTAGGTTAATTTTAGTCTCAGCAGGGGTGTGGATAAATAGGAAACGATTTTACACCTTCTTCAAGATAAAGCATCATTTTATTAGATCCGAAGGGACTAGGCTTTTCCAATCCTTGCATTTGTCTGACTGCACTATGAGGTGACAAATTCTCTCTCTGTTTCAAGCTTTACAATAGCATTAAGCCCATTATTTAAAAAAAAAATATAAAAACAATTCCAATAAACAATAGTTTAAGCCTACACTCTCCACTTACACACTAAAAAATATGAGAATTTGAGGCCAAACTTGAAGCTGAAGAGGATCTCCATTTCTGGAGTAGAATCGTATTTTTGACCACTCTTCTCCTCTTAGCCAAAGCCATATCCGTTCATTTTTATTTAAGTCCATTGCATGAAAGAAAGGACACAAGAAAGTAAAATGATTCATCCAAACGTTATGCTTCCAGTGAAGAGCTCTGTCATAGCTAGCTGTCTCCAAAGACAACTGTCTGTATATGAAACACAAAGCCACACCTATGGTAATACTTCTACAGTTATGCTCTCAGCATTTCCTAAGGAAACAAGCTTGATGTATTCCTGTTATTTCACAGTTAAACCATATCTTTTAATAAACGCAACACACACTTCTTTTCCAAGCATTTCTTAGATACACAGAAAGGAAGAGAGCACTTGCTTTTCTTACAGATCGCCTTTCTAGCAAGGAGACCTATTTTCTATGAATTTGCACCAGTAAGTGAGACAATTAAACAAACACATTAAAAAGGCTCAGCAATTGATTTTGACAGAAGTAAAGTACTGCCCTGAAAGTGCAAAGGAAACGCCGTGGTATAGCTACATTACCTTACCTTACACACAGGCTGACAAACAGATCTCCAGGGCTTCAAGTTTGCGCATTAATGTTCAGATACTTAAAAAGTTTAAATATTTAAATCTGGATTTACTTGTTATCCTAAGCAGCCTCCTGCAGGTTTACAGGCCTAAATTCTTCAGATCTGTCTAATTCGAGGTTGTCTTTGCATGACACATTGGAGCAGGTTTCAGCGAACACACTTGTTCCCAAGTTGTCGCAGCAACCTCAGCCTGGTCCGAAATCAATCATAGAATCACAGAATCGCTGAGGTTGGAAAGGACCTTTCGGATCACCGAGTCCAACCATCAACCTAACTCTGACAAACCATCACTAACCCATATCTCTAAGCACTATGTCTACCCGTCTTTTAAATACCTCCAGGGATGGTGCCTCAACCACTTCCCTGGGCAGCCTGTTCCAATGCTTTATAACCCTTTCAGTGTAAAAATTTTTCCTAATATCCAGTCTAAACTTCGCCTGGCACAGTTTGAGGCCATTTCCTCTTGTCCTATCGCCGGTTACTTGGGAAAAGAGACCCACCCCCACCTCTCTGCAACCTCCTTTCAGGCAGATAAGGTCTCCCCTCAGCCTCCTCCAGGCTGAACACCCCCAACTCCCTCAGACGCTCCTCATAAGACTTGTGCTCCAGACCCCTCACCAGCTCCTTCTCCCTTCTCTGGACCAGCTCCAGCCCCTCAATGTCTTTTTTGTGGTGAAGGGGCCCAAAACTGGACACAGTATCAAGCATGTTTCTTGGCTACTGCTCGTCCTCGGCAATGCTGGCTAACCTGTAGGGTCCAAACCTCAGTTGCCCTAAGGCTCTTTCATATGCAAGATAATACATAAATTGAGAAATATGTCCCTGGGCACCTGTGGCTTGGCATCTGCCTGCTCTCATCTCCAGCACCACAAGGAACTGAAAGAGAAGAGTAAAAAAACCCACCAAACTAAAAAAACAAAAACGAGAACAAAAAAAACAACAAACCAACCAACCAACAAAAAACACGAAAATAACCCACCAAAACCCCCACCTTTTAAAGAGGAATTAATTTTTTATAACTCCAGCATCTCAAAATTGGAATATAAGAGTACGTCAAGCCATCTTAATACGTCAGAGAGAATAAAGGGTATATGGGACCAGTTTAATAAGGCATTCACTATAAGACACAGTGAAGATATAGTAGTTTGGTTTTAACAATACAAATAGAATCACAGAATCATAGGGTTGGAAGGGACCTCTGGAGATCATCTAGTCCAACCCCCCTGCCAGAGCAGGGTCACCTTAGAGCAGGTTGCACAGGAACGCGTCCAGGCGGGTTTTGAACGTCTCCAGAGATGGAGACTCCACCACCTCTCTGGGCAGCTTGTTCCAGTGCTCTGCCACCCTCAAAGTAAAGAAGTTCCTCCTCGTGTTTAGGTGGAACTTCCTACACTCAAGTTTGTGCCCGTTACCTCTTGTCCTGTCACTGGGCACCACTGAAAAGAGCCTGGCCCCATCCTCCTGACACCCACCCTTTAAGTATTTGTAAGCATTAATAAGGTGACCCCTCAGCCGTCTCTTTTCCAGACTAACCAGACCCAATTCCCTCAGTCTTTCCTCATAAGAGAGGTGTTCCAGTCCCCTAATCGTCTTGGTAGCCCTATGCTGCACCCTCTCCAGTGCAAAGAGGACAGACAGGCACAACCTAATACACATCGTTAGCATTATCTACAGTCCACGCCAAGCTTAGTTCCACTGAATGGTGTCTCTGCTCGCTTATTTTCAGGCATTTTTGTGGTATTTAAGTGTTGAAACTACAGAGAACTTCTATTCCTTTCCCCACTGCAGTGGGAGAGTTTAACATAGAAGGCAATATCAGTGTTTAAAAGCCCTGATATGCTCCCTCTGAAGGTGGACCTCCTGTGACAGGATGCTGCTTTCTGATTCTGAGAGAAGACTCTTCATCAGACCCATTTCCACAACTTATTTACTGATTATAAATAGTGCACATCGAAAACCAGTGCATGGTTCAAAGAGACAGTCAGAACAAAGCAGGATTTTCTCGCTCAGGCTCAGTCACAAGGTGCGTGAGTGTAAGGAGGGGCTGCTTTATCAATTTGATGGTGTATTTGTTTATATTCAAAAACTTCTTTGTGTCTCATGACACGACAACATTTGAGGGGAGAAGTGAGGAGGCTAATTCCACACCCCACCCTAAAATGCCTCAGAAGCGTCTCTTTCTAAATGCAATAAAATTTGCTTTTTATCCTGAAGCCATGGTTGCAATCAATACAGCAGCCAAAGATGGTATTATTAAGCCACCCCTTCAGTGCAGCTTCATTCTTCAAACTCTTGAGCACCATTAAAAGAAACACTGAACTTGCACCTAAACGTGTGCCATTGAGCTGTCTCTCTTCTCAGAGTTACATCTCTTTTCATCCCTGGTTACCAGCAGGGTTACTGGGGATAGCCTATTTGTACTGGGGGGAAAAGGCAGCTGAGGAAGCGAGGATACAATGCAGAAAGTTATATATTGTTTTAGCATCACTTTAAGCTTCTTGCATTGACACTTCTGAAAAAAACAAGTCGTCTTTTCCTTCTTTGCCCTCTTTTCTGTAGGACAGCAGACAGTTGGGGGCAGAACCTGCACTCTGTAAATACCACATTGCCAAAATTCAAGATCTGCCTCCTCCAGCACAAAGCTTTGCTTTTGACATTTGCATGAGATCCAAAGGCTGAAAGCCTGTGGAAACCTGGACTGAACGGGGCTTTTGGGTCCCTCCCTGAGCCGAAGCTGCCTGCGATTGCAAGAGAAATGCCATAACATTCCCCGTGCTAATTCATCATCCGCCATTCTAACATCTGTTGGGTACTTCGCTCTTGCTACTGCCATTATAAAACTATTTGCAAAGCCAAAGTCTTTTAATCATTAAAAAAAAGTCTAATTTCCAACCTAAATGTACTTGGGACAAGTGGTTATTTATCTTCTCTCGAGCCGGTGTTACAATCTGTTCTACCTCCAATACTTTCTGTCATTCTCTGGCGTTTACTCCTCTCCCCCACAATTTCTTTGTGGCCATCAATATTAATATGTCTCTGACTTGACTTCACTAAGATGGACAACCCACGCTCTCAGGTTTTTATTTTTCTGGGTCCAGGTTTTATAAGCCAAAGACAGCTATTTATGTCATGAATTTTTGAGGTGGAATCAATTCCAGCTTTTGAACCTAAAATCTTCCAGGCCCATTGGCTGAAGTGTAACACTATCTGGATGTCTCCTTGAGCTCCGCAAGATCAACAGAAATGGAGAAATGCAATAATCTCCCCCTCCACCCCCTGAAAAAAAAAAAAAAAAAAAGAAATTAATGTTAAGCAAATATTTGCAACAATGTATCGAAACAAGTCCTTGAAAATTAGCTTTAACCCCAAGGGGAACCCAAAACCTTAGGGAGTTACTTTAAAAATATTAATGGAGGGAAATAAGGAATTTTAATGAATATATGCTAAATATCTTATGACTTGGAGCACTTAAGATGCAATCGATCTCACCGCAGTGGTGACAAGTTAGGGAGCAGTGAGCGCAGAGACTTATCATCAGATAAAACGCTCAAAACAGAATTACTTTCTTTGCTTGTCACCAAAGCACTAATACTGAGAGGGTGTGGGAAGGCAATTTACATACAAAATTGGAGCCACATAGCTAATGTACTCTGATTTTTCACTCAAACTACATTTCACTGACAGAAGAGTCTTTTTCTGTTGCCACACGCTTAGGAAAAATGGGTGACTGTGTTCCCCATCCACTATCCCTTTTTCTATAGCACTGGAGAATTATTTTGTGTTCTGCTGAAAATTGTGAGGCAGTCTAATGAAAACTGGCCAGCCCCTGTCTTCTCATCATTTCAAACCCCCTAAAAATACTATTTACAGAGTATGCAACTGGAAAGCTACACTGAATAATGTATAAAGAACACATTTCTTTGAATCTCATAGCCTTTTGATGGCAAAAAAATTGACAGACTGAAGGATGTTATTCTGCCATGTAGCAAGCTAGATGAAGAGCTCTGTAAAGTTTTCTTTCTTTCAAGCGCATCCATCTCCTGGAAGTGGATACCTGCGAGTGCAATTATGCTACGTTGGGGTTTTTTGGGTTTTTTTTCAGAAATCTTCTCCTGGATGTTAAACTGGCTGCCTAGAATCAGCCCTTTCTTCTCTATCATGTGCAATCATTTCCTTGGTGACTTTTAGCCGTTCATACCTGACAGGACGACTGGGTGATCTTGGTGATCTTCTACATTCAGAGGAATTCTGCTGACTTCCCCTTGGTGACTGCAATGCTCTGCTGCAACCACTCACCTGGGTCTCCTGGTCCTGGGTCCTAGTCCCTGTAGCAAAGGCATTTCATAGAATCATCATAGAGTCATAGAATGTGTTGGGTTGGAAGGGACCTCTAAAGGCCATCTAGTCCAACCCCCCTGCAGTAAGCAGGGACATCTTCAACTGGATCAGATTGCTCAGAGCCTCGTCCAGCCTGGCCTTGAATGTCTCCCACTGCCAAGGGCAGGGACATGCCCAGGAACACACGTGGGGTTGATGTGCTGGATTCACCCTGGCTCAGAGAAGAACGTGCAACCATCAGGCCTGCAAATGAGTGTTTGTCCAGGGCAACACCTGCACTGGTTGAACAACTTCGCTTTCTCATGGATTCAGTTGCCTTCCTCCCCATCCCTCCCCTCCCAGCCGTGAGGCAGGAACATCAGTTCAGAATGAGCACGTATTACTGCACATTACATTCCACAATTTCAGGGAATTCCTCAACAGTCCTCTCTGTTAATAGACATATTATTACCTGTGTTTTATTCCCACTGTAAAAATTAGTCATAATATACCATCTGTTTTCCCCCTTAGTCAGCAGCTAGCATATAGCACTATATGCACGAGCACCAGTGGCTTCTTTCAGAGTGCAGATATATTTTTAGTGATCATTTTGACTTTTTCATTTGTAGAAAAGTAGATTTCTCCCTTTTCAAGGATGATTGTTATATTATGCTTTCTCTGAGGAAGCGGAATTATTAATTTAACCCCTGCAGCAGTCTCGGTTACAAAATGCACATTGCGTATGAGAAATTTAATGTGCACAGCTGGTGTGACCATTTAAAAAAATCAGGGAGAAAATAGCTTCTTGGTTTTCAATTTCCTCCCCAAAAGGAAAAAAAAAAGGGGGCACATTTTGTTCTGCTCTAATTAGTATGTGTGCCAGTGCATGACTTCCAAAGCAGGCAGATGCTTTGAATGAAGTGTAATGTAGATTTTCATTAATCTTCTTTGGCACAAGACTTTTCTTCTGCTATGTGTACGCAGAAGTAATGACTAGAAAAGATGAGCAATCACAGGCAGTTCTAACCAACTTAAGCTGGCTTTTGTAAAGGGCGAGACAGGGTCATAAAAGAGTATGGTTACCTCAGTGTCTGACATCTCTCGGTTTCTGGTTTTTCATTATAATGAAGGGTTTGAGGTAATTCCTTTTTAATACAAAATATCAAATTCAGATATGGGGACTCTAAAGAAATTAAATACCAATGCACTGAAAACTGCATGCATTTCAATCAGTTATGTGGCTGATCCAAGAGAAAACCACAGATACGTTTTCCTTACAACAGGCAGAGAATTAAGAATTGTACTTGCTGAAATCACTTTCCTGTTTAAAAGGCAACAAGGAGAGTTTTCCCGTTGTGCTGGAACTATCAGTGAAAGCCTATCAATGAACAGTTTTAGAGTAAAGTCGGAAGGACTTTCATTTTTTCCTACCTCAATTTAGAGATATTCCAGATTGCTTTAGCTATGGCTAAGGAAGAAAAAAGCTTGGGGATAGACTGTGCATGTTTCTTCTTATGAAATAGCCCAGCTGGGTTATTCTACCAAAGAGCCAGATTCCAGGTTTGGTGAAAGTCCATGTGCCTCGATAAGAACTGCCAGCAGCAGAAAGTGCTCTCTTCTCAGGAAAAGATTGACACAAAGAGTGAAAGTCGAATATAAATCACCCTTCGGAGATACTCTCTCAATTATGAGCACACACTGAGGATGCGAGTTTTGCACTGTTGTGTTCGCAAATTCAGCAGTTTTGTAAAAAATCTGCTCCTTTTTGGGATCACTGCTATTATTACCTTTTGGTTTTCTGTAGTCTCTTGCATGTCTTGTCTTCCATGAGACAGTTGCTGATTCCCCCTGCACTCCTTCCTTTCATTTCTGAGCTTTGCATCTTATGCTTCCCTACACTTGTAAGAAGAGAGTTAACAGATTGCTGGCCTATACATTAGATTTGGGGATTAACTCCTAAATAGGAGTAATGGGACCTGGAAGTTCATACTCCCTCAGAGGCATTGGCTTGGGCAAACACTGCTGCTCACCTCTTTCATTTCCACTTTCAGAAGAATCTTTCTTGCAAGTATGAGGTTGAAAATGTCTTACCTGAAAACAGCTTTCTTACCTGAAAGCCTCAACTTTTTATCTTCAGTAAGAAGCAGACCCCTAAACACGTTATGTGGGATAGTTCTAGGCTAAAGATGGCATGTTTGACATCTATGCATAAGAGAAATTAAAGAGAAAAAAAAAAGTTCCTGTAATAACAAAATCATTAATTACACAAATGGATTTCTATTTACAGTGCAAATGAAATGATGACTTAAGAGGATTACGGAGCAACATGCAGCACAGAACATTGCTTTCAGGAAGAGCACAGGCCAAAAACAGAATGAAAAATATATGTAATCAGTCGACATAATACACGGGGGATACAAAATTAAGTTCTAAAAATTGAGCAGAAGGGAAGATATTTCTTTCTGACCTCTTCAGAAACAGATAAAACCATTAAGAAATGGTACAGGAGCATTAATGTGCCTTGACCAAGCATTAAAATAAAAAAAGGAGGGAAAAGTGGATTTAATCTACTGTAAATAATACCTTTTCCAAAAGCCATGCAGAATAAAACACTTTTTTCCAAAAACAACATGTGTCTTAAATGGTGAATATTTTCAGGGGAAAAAAAAAAAAAAAGGCGGCTATTGTATTTGGGAGATGTAACTGCTTTATGATACGGGTGTTACAATGGTGGGACTGGGCTAAGCGTTAGGTTTCCTAGAAGCAGCAGAATTCAGAGATTTCATAATATACCTTTCATTTTCACTTTGTAGAGTAGAATCATTACAGCTTAGTGTTCAGGTATTAGCTAATGAGTACGACAACCTCACTGAAGACATGGGGTCCCGCTCTGCTCTCAGGTTTCCAGCCTCCGGCATAGGAACCACCTATTTACGGCAGACAAAAGTGTCAGAGCTGCCTGTGGACATTTGTCGGAGTGCACAGTTCTCCACTATAAACCGTAGCGGGGGCTCTTCAGTTTTTGCTTTTTCTTCAACATGAAATTTTAGAGACTAGAGATAGGCAAGCTGATAAAGGGAAGAAAACTGGCAAGCTGTCAGGCCTCGGATCTCGTCTATTTCTGTATCCATTGGTCTAAAATCTTAAATAGATGCTATCTATCTCCACTGGCTTTTTTTGGTACCCTTCAAAGAACAGAGCTACCACAGCAACGCTGCTGCAGGAGCTAAAACATCACCTACCGCCCAGACTTTGTAGAGACACTACAACCTGCATTTTGTGTTACTTCCACTGCCTTGTCGAACAACTTCTGTAATGTATCATAGAATCATAGAGTCGCTGAGGTTGGAAGGGACCTTTCAGATCATCGAGTCCGACCATCAACATAACACTGACAGAAACCACCACTAACCCATATCTCTAAGCACTATGTCTACCCGTCTTTTAAATACCTCCAGGGATGGGGCCTCAACCACTTCCCTGGGCAGCCTGTTCCAATGCTTGATAACCCTTTCAGTGTAGAAATTTTTCCTAATATCCAGCCTAAACCTCCCCTGGTGCAACCTGAGGCCATTTCCTCTTGTCCTATCGCATGTTACTTGGGAGAAGAGACCAAAACCATATGCTGAAGGTGGGCATGATACCCACGTGCTTTATCAAATAAAGAATTTAAATTCTAAATTAATGTATTCTAAAGTTAAAACAAAGTCCATTGAAACTAGTGTTTGTCTTGTTCGTTCAAACAGTAAAAATGAGCACATTGCACGTTGCACCGCTGATTTGCAGCAGTGTTATTGTATCAGCTACTGTAAATCTGGCCTTGTTGGCATCAGGACACCATGGCAGAGCAGACAGCAGCTTTGGCCCCTGCCCTTAAACCTTTTGTTAAGGGGTTTTCTTGATAATTTTTCAGTACGTGACACTACATAAATCTATTAGTGGTTCATTTTCATGTGTATGCCTGTACCTATTCATCTATGTGAGTAAAGTGACGATAAATTTGTCAGTTCCACGGACACAAAGTTAACGTTATATTTAGATACATAAATCAGCACAAACTCACCTGATTCTATCAAAATAAATTGACTACTCAAGCTCAGACAGCTTATTTAATATTTGAAGACCAAAAAATAGAACCCTCTGCGGAAACATCTCACAACTTCCCCCTGTACCTTCACTGAGATCAGTCGCTCTGCTCAGAACAGCGCCACAAGTGAGACCCATTTCATAATTCAGGCATTGAAAACCACCGGCTAATGACAGCGGATCCAGGAATGTGTACTTTAGCTTTAAAACTATTTATAGAAACTATTGATTCAGTAGATAATGCTGAAACAGAACACACTGAGGCTGGATTTCCTCTGTAGCTATTTACCACAATAAAAATGTTCTAACAAACTAATCAAAGCAACGGCAAATGATTTGGTTTATTTAGATATTTCAGCCTCCTATGCCGTTATATTTCATAAATACAGAAGTGTATGGAAATAAGCTACTGTTTATCTAAGAGGATGTAGTTATAAACAAAAAAATCCTGCTTTTAAGGCTAATGCTATAAATGCGGCGTGCTTCATTAGCTCAGATAAATAATATTTCTTTAGCTGCAGCAAAAAAACACCCTACAAATAACCTTTGTTTCATTAAAAATAAATAAATAAATAAAACCTTACAGGCAGGAGAGAGACTCATATGAGTTAAAAGCTTCAAGGCAAATAAATCAAGAAAGCAGCAGGGGGATGGGCAGGTTAAGGAGAAAGCGATATTGGAAAGCGGACCGTCAGTCTGACAGCTTACCTCTTGCAGGAATATTCTGAATGATTTCAGTTGTCATTTCCTTAAGGAAGTTTTCACTTTAATAGCATAAATATTAAATATTTTTAAAGATGAAAGTGCCAAAGAATGCGTCTTGAATTGTATTTTTTCTTCCACAGAAAAGCAGCAGCCATTAAATATACTGCTCGTGGGCTACGAAGAGACAAGTAAACCTGTGACCTTAGAAATGACTAACTATGGATGGCATTAATGAAACTCTAAACTAAGCTTTAAAAAGGCAGCTTTGACCCTTTGTGACTTCAAATATTTTGGCTACGAAGCCTCCTTAGGGTGCTCCATATATAAATACCATTAACATGCCAAGAAAAAGAACCAGTCATAACTAAGCAAACAATTAAGATTAACCAAACCTCAACATTAACAAAAAAGACTTAGCATGTCATATGTTCATTTATCTATATTTAAAATTCCATTAGGGAAAATTCTTTTAAAGACTCAACGTCAGCTTTATTTTTAAAGTGGTATTTAGGCTATGCGGTAACATTCAGAACGGCAAATGGTGAACACTTCAGGGTGACGTTACCAGAATAATGCATGGTTTATTCTCTGAAGAGTTCAGTATTTCAGTATCTCGGGGCTTTTTGCAAACAATTGAGAGATTTAGCACCTGGATACTATTTGAATGTTATTCTCCACCTGAAAGCTGAAGAAATGAAAGGGTTAAGGTACTTCTTAGGCTCCTAAAATGAAGCTGGGGCAGAAATTAAAATAAACAGTAGATAAAATAGCGCTCTCTCAGAAGAAATGTGTGATTCGTTTGTTGAGCGCAGATCCTCCTGGGCAGGAGGATCCTTCCCTGCGCACCTTCTGCAAACCCAGCTGCTTTCTGCTGGGCTAAACTGATGTTATAGCTCAGCTCTGACAAAGAGGAGAGCTCCCAAGGAGGGCTATCCCCGCAAAAAATGAAGAAGAGAGCGTGGAAAGCAGAGGACACCAAAACAAATGAAGCGGCCAGCATCACGACGGGGTAGGGCAGGCATAAGGAAGCAGCTTGTAAAGGAATCCTTGTCCTTTGCAGGGACAAAAGCCCAGACAGGACACGGGATGCCCTTAAATACAACTTTAGTAGAATCAACTACTGTAGCCTCAATCCACCTTCCCCAACAAATGCTGGGCACCACCTTAACAGCTGATCCTGTTGCCCTCAGTGGTGGAGGGGACTGTGTCTGGGGCAGAATTCAACCCAGCGCAGACGAGGCGTCCCCCAGAAATATCCCCGGGAGGGATGAGATGGGAAGTGGAGGTTGGTGCCAGCGTCAGAGCACTCAGGAACAGGAGGCAGAAAGGATTCATTCCCGTGGCTGCCAGGCGCCACCCCAGTTTTGCTCCCCTGAAGAAAAGCCAAGGCTACTTTGCACCTGCCAGAAGAACGGTCCTAGTTTGAGTACAGCAACAAGAGGTCTGAGAACACACTCCCACCAGAAATCTAAGCCCAGAAATTAAAGAAATAAAGAAACTGCACACATCCCACAGATCTGTACTCTTGTTTCTGCAGCCAGATCAACTAGTAGAAACCCACTGATTTCAACAAAATCTTGATTTTGCAAACACTGAAAATGAACAGAAATCTGTGCTGTAAAAATGTTAAAAAAAATGCAAACTGACAATTTTTATTACTCAGAGGTGATAAAGTTACGTTTCAAGCATACAAAATTACAATCTATCAAAGCCCCAGCCCCAGCTGGAGAATTCATGACTTCTGGAATACAAACAGTAAAATCCTTAATGAGACAAGTACCACAGATAAAACTGCTGCTTCAGAAATACCCTAAGCATCTGCAGTTACCCAATTAGTGATCTGGCAGGAATGTGAGCACATTTCCCCATTCAGCTCTACAGAAGAAAAATAAATATTTAATGTATGTAAACTCAGTCACTGACTGATCATTAAACACCACCCTAAAGAAACAGGAATATCTTATAATATACTCACCCCCATTTTCTCAGCCTTTCTCCACATCTTTGTGAAGATTAAGGAACAAAAGTAGGGTTTAAATTAAGAGCTCCAAGTTTTCATAAAATAGCTTTGTGCGTTTATTGTCTACATCAGAGTACTGCAAATAACTATGCCTAAAATATAGTTTATGAGTGAGAAAAAAATGCACGTGACGCTGAACACCCCTACATCTCCTGCAGGGTTTTCTGGGGAGCCAGGGAAAAACGCTCCTCACTTCTCTTTCTACAGTGCAATTTTGCTTCTCGGAGGAAAATTACCGTTTCATTTTCATTGCCTTTGCCCCGCACCTAAGAAGGGAAACGTCATAGAATCATAGAACGGTTCGGGTTAGAAGGGGCCTTAAAGCTCATCTAGTTCCACCCCCCTGCCCTGGGCAGGGACACCTCCCACTAGACCAGGCTGCTCAAAGCCCCGTCCAGCCTGGCCTCGGACACCTCCAGGGATGGGGCAAAGCGTGGAGTCAGGTCCCGCAGTGCTGGGCAGCTCTGCCTATTCCCACCCAGCAATCCCACTGCACCCAACGGGACACCACGGGCTCCACGACCTGCCCCTTCCCCACCAGCTGCAGGCACGGCAGGCTGCGGCGGGCTCACCCGAATGACTGCTTGCTCTACGTCTCATTAAATGTTCCCACAGCTTCCCAGAATCGCTGATCTGTGTGTCAGCTCTGCTCCTCACGAAGGGAGCTGCTGGATCATTAGTAGCTCTATGCTACAGGGGGA
>VYZM01009982.1:587398-634086 GCA_013398915.1 Dromas ardeola | reverse complement strand
AAAAAAAAAAAAAAGACTGTAACAGCCCTTCAGCACCTACGTGACTCAAAATGTTGAAATTTTCAGGACACCAGCTTCACACATCAAGAATAAAAAAAAAGTATTCCTGGTGAAACAATAGGAAGCACAAAGAAATGGTATCAGGAGGTCGCCACATACTCCTGAAGTTGCTCCTACGGCTACCAGCTGCTTTCACCGTACCTCACCATCCACTTTGGAGCCTTCCTTCTGCCAGCTCCGCAGGACCAGACTTGCATGAACGCTCTCTGCCAGCCGATCCTGTCATACTGAAACCTAAAGAAACAAAATTTTGTGCAGGTGGAATTAAAATAGAGCTTGATCTTTTATTGATATTTTTGAATAGATATTATCTTCGAAGATCACTAAGTTTTAAAAGAAAAGTCACTCCCTTATATCAGGGCATCCGCATTAAGAAAAATACCATCTATTCCTACTCCTACAGCAGCAGCGTAAGCCAGAGCAGCCATCCACCCCTTCTCATCAGCTTCCTCACAACCCCAAAGGAATTTGCTACTTAAGGCACTTTTTGTTTCACACACAACATCCAGAGCACGATGAGCTTTTGATTAATCATACGGTGATTAATTACTTGTGCTGTCTATGGTTCGAATTCAGCATCGCAGTCGGCTTCTCACAGCAGCATATTCCCAGATTCCGAGGTTGGCCAATTATCTGTCACTAGATGTATATGTAGCATGTTCCTGAGTACATTCCTCATATGTTTAGACTGTGTTCTTAGAGCACTTGCACAAAAGTGGTAAAAGTTAGCCCATTAATACATCAATATGCTGCAGCCAGCACCATGCAAGAAGAGATATTTTTAGCAGGTATTAAAATCTAACTGTAATTTCCACAAATGTTATCGAATCAAGGGGCTGATCCAACAACACTTGTTATCAGATAACAAATACATGTTGCTCACCTGGGCAGACAATATATTGTGAACACAAAGTTGCCTTATATGCACATAATCTATTTTAGTTAATAATGTGAAATATATACCTTAATATAGCTCATATTTTAAAGTAGAGACTTGTATGAGTGAAGACTAATAAAATATGAGCAACTCAGACATGTAATATGTGGGAAATATTATTTGCACCTCAAGTCCCGCCATGGAAAAATTCCCATTACGCAGAAGCACAGGGTAAGAGGCCAGTCCTTCCCAGGAGCAGCGGAATGACATCTCCAGAAGGACCCATGTTTGTCCCTGTATAAGCCTGGCTGTGTCCAGTCAGACCCAAGACCATCGAGCCTGAGAAATATCCTTTGACCATCCTCTGACAGCAATGAATAATCAAAAAAGAGAACCAGGATAAGGAAAATATGTGGTGATTAAAATATTATCCAAATCTGCAGCAGCCTGTGGCTCAGACCGACTCAGCCAGAGAAGGTATTACAGTGTTTAGGTAAAAACCCGGTTCAAGTGCAATTGGAACTCTCCCTTTTACAGATTTCTGACATTTGCTTTAATTCCAAATGTTCTTTCTGATTAGCATGCATTTAAATATGCATGAATACATGTCTGTACTCTTACCCTGTTCGGGAGGTTCAGGGGTGGCGGGGTGCAGGGTATCTTCTCCCTTTAGTTTCTATTAACAGGTTACAATTTTTGTGAATTACCTGTTAGAAACAACCTCGCTTTTCCTAGTAGTGAAAAACAAAACCCAAAATGGAGGTTAACAAATATAATCCTGTTAAAGCTATCGTCTGTAGGAAATTTTAACAGAAGCAGGGCTTTCTACTTCATTTATGCTGTTTTTCTGGTTGAGGCTTGCAGAGCTAGGGACCCTGTACCGTCCTGAAACTTTAGGAATTTTTATTTAACTTGTATGTAAAGCATCCCTGAGTCTTACACAGGGCCACTTTCCCAGTCTCTGCCTGTTCGCTTGGTGCCGTTTCCCAAAGATCTGATATAGTATTTGAGCAGAGACACTGCCAGTGTAATTTTAGAAGTTTCCCTGGTAACCGCTGCTGACATCTCTAACTCAAAATTTAAGACTACAGCTCGCTCTAACACCCTTACATGGCAAACTGCTTTGCATCAGTTGAGCTAAGGAACCTCACAAATGACAATTCAACTTCCTCTGCTTTTCAGAGAGTTAAGGTACATGCCCACAGACATTTCTTTCGCTTAAAGAAAGCGGCCTCCACCTTCCCCAGTCTGCAAGTAGGGAAAAGGCACAGACAAAACTCTCAGAAAGTGATTCAAAGAAGGACAAATGAGACTGAAAAGAGGTAGATGCTGGAGAAAGAGCAGGTAAGAGACACAAGGAAAGGGAAGAACTAAAAGTAACAGCATTGAGAAGTCAACGGAAACCCCTGGAAGAAGTGGTGAGCTGGAAAGAAAGAAGCGAAAACAAATTAACTTAAAGAAATGAAGAAAACAAGGAGAAAGGTGGAAATACTACGCCTTTAATCACTCCTTCAGTACATTTTTTGGAGGTTTCTCATCTCCCTCTCCAGGTCTGGAAGAGAGGTACAGTGAAAAAAGGGCCACCGTGAGATGTATTCTTGGTCCCCTGTGTCCCTCAATGCTTTATCTCTGGGTAATCATTTGTCTGCAAAAGCCACAAATTCTTCAGCCGTTTCTGTTGATGACTCGGGTCTAAACTGAAGAGGCAAATCTATCTCCCTTATTCAAGCAGTCACAGCCCAATAGTGCATCACAGGTACCCGGCAATCCCTTCTGACTAACCAGAGTTCAGCATTTCCCACTCACGACCCCCTCCCACGAGTTCCTCTTCCCAGTGCCCACCACCACCTTCCTGGTAGGCACTCACGGTCATGAGTTGGTTTCCTTCCTTTCGTTTGTTCTTATAGACAGCCAGGCCACATCTAGATCTTGCAAATTATTTTACAAGTAATTCCTTTAAGAAACAGTCCTCCCATGCCCAGCTAAACCCCGCAGTCCCTTTGTGACCTTACCAGCGCGAGCCTTTCCCACTCCTGTTCATCCCAAAGGCTCATCCTGTTCTTACTCCTCTGACTGTCGCCCAGCAGCGACAGGGCCCTGTGAGCTCTCTGGGGCAGGGACTGCATTTTTGGCCTCATTTATCCAGTATGTAGCACTTCGGGATCCTGGTCCACATTGGGCACTTACTGGTATGGTGATCACAGGTAACGGTGAGACAGAGTGAATGGATACTAACAGACAGCAATAAAGAACCAGGAAAAAAAGTCACTTTGAAGAGTGAATATTGCCTTGTCTTCATTCTCCCATCTTCCCGGGTACATGGGTGCATATTGGAAGACACCTCTAAGAATGTACTTTCCTCCTCAACACATATTATTACTTTTTCTTTAACTCCTCAGGGACTGGAGTGCTATGGATCATGCTATGTATCGGCATTCAGTGTTAAAGGCACCAGGTCAGGTGTCAGAAAATTTCCTCGGCACCACCGGCCAGTGCCACCCCACCACTCTGGGCCCCATCTTTCCCCCCATCCTTCATCAGTCAGGTTCCAGCTGCTTTGACGTAAAGTCTCTATCTCTCTCTGTGCAATGCCAATCACAACTGAAGCCCTTTTTTTCTTTTTGGAGCCAACAATAAGGAGAAAGAAAAAGCAGTAAATAATAACAGTGATACAGCTAAGGGCAGTATAATTTAGGAAAAGGCTGGAGAATCCCAGTCAATTCCCCTACATTGTACAGGAAAAACTTTGGAGTGTGGTGCTTATTAAGGTGGAAAGAAAAAAGGCAATCCAAAGAGATACAGGCAAGGAGAAATCCAGCTGTTTGGCCCTTACTACAGCAACAACAACAAAAAACCACCAGCAGTGGCAAAACATAATGCCAAGACAGAAAAAGAAAAAAAAAAGATTGTGTCTAGAAAGAGTAGAGCAGGGTGAAAGGGAGAAGCAGAGAGCTATAAACCGTTATAAAGAGAAAGTGCTTTAAGGACTAAGTGCTGAGGTAGGGAAATACCACTGCCACAGCACAGGCCACGAGGAAATGTGCTCCGGGGGGCACCCCTCGTGTAGAATTCACCCTAGAAAGGGTCAAAGATAATTATTGCCAAAACAGGTTAGCTAGAATTACTGCATGGGAACAGTTAATAGAAGGACTGTGATGGTTAATGTTTGGGATTTTCGAAAGTATTCTGAAAGATTTTTGTCCTCGACCACTCGAAGCCCTTCATTGTCTTTGCATCCCAGGTTATCGATGGTTTCAACTGTAATTCCGAATACAGAGGAAGCAAAGAACTGATTATGTTTTGCAGCTGCAGCCGAGCTCACACCAGCTCTCCTGACTGACAAGCAGGCAATGTCTTCACGGAAAAACATTCCCCCCCCCAAATTCTGAGCCATGTACTACAGCAGCAAACTTTCAGCACTCTTTCACAATCTTTTAACACATTTCTTTCTTAGATGACTAGAAGGGAAAATGTGCTTTCCACTATTATTATTGCATTACTGCGCCTTCTTTCCATCCCCTCCTTTATTTTCTGACTGCTTTAACATGTTTGAGAAGAAGCAGTGCGTAAGAGTGCAACTCGCGCTTTAACAGATATTCATAAATTTAGACTTGAATTACACTGCTGGTGCCATGCTGTGCAGCTGCTGGCAGGAAACTAGGCCAGTATATAGTAGTTACTGTCGGAAAAGAGGAGATTTTTCTGTAGCGGTACTGTCGGGTACAATTGATGGGTCGGCGTCTCCGCTTCCTGAGTATCCATGAAGAGACAGAAAACCCCTCAGCCTAGCTGCATTCCGGTATTACATAAAATGAAAACCAAACAATTTATCTCTTCCAGGAAATCTAGTCTCATCGCCTGAACTTTATGTGATGTAACTCCCATGGCTGCAAAATCAGAACCACACTCATAAGCACAGGAACAATCCAAGTTCTACATTCTGCCATTCATGCGCTATCGGACATCTCTCTCTTTCCTCCTGCGCTGGCCAAAACCCAAGTGTAACCTTGCAGCAGCCTCCAGCCCCAGGCACCCGACAGCAGGCTGAGGGAGCTGCAGGTTAGGACCTGAACTAGGAGAGATCTAAGCTAGACCGACCTCTGAACTCCGCTTGCAGGTGTCATCTGTAGGGTCTAAATTTAGTCTTCCTAACAGAAGACGCGATCCTGCAACCTGGCAGCAAACCTAGGAGGAACTTTGGCTTTTCCCCCAGGATAATGCATAAACTTATTACAGACCTTAAATCTCTGTCTGTGGTGGGGGGAAGGCAGGAGAAGATCCTCAGGGAGTCCAGGTCAGACCCCTTTGGAAACCATCCATGAGGATGTTAGACATGAAAGAACAAGTTTCCAGCCATGAAGTTTCTGCTCCATGCTCTGCTGGGTGAGAGATGTAGCTGCTGATGGAACAGCTCTGAAGTTCACCCCTCATCACCTGCATGTTCCACTGTTCTTCAACCTTTTTTTACTGAGCCTGATACTCCAGGGCATCCCAGGTCCTGTGGGTCCTAAGTGTCATCTTCCACATTTTGTACAATGCAGTTGACCACAGGGAGTCACAAGGAGACCGCATGAACAAGCAGCCAGTCTGATGGGGTAGCGAGGGCTGCACAAGTGAGGGCTGGGTCTGCACAGAGCTCTTCCCTGTTTCCTCTTCAGAGCTGGGAACTGCTCAGTGTCTTCCCGTCTGAGGAGACCAACACCCCAGGAACTCGCAGCTTTGAGCTTCTCCTGCCTTTGGGCTCTGCTAACGTAGCCCGTGCTGCAGCGGTGTCACTGCAGAGCCGTTATGTGCAGCTACAAGAGACCTTTTAAATAACTCAGTCCCTCACTATTCTTCCTTGCTGCTCAGCAAAATTCACTACCTGCTCATCACAAGCTGATCATAAGCTTTTCCTTAGACTACCGATAACCAGAGCGGCGTAAATGGGCCATTTCTCAGCGCTTATTAGGCATGATAGCAATTGAGTGCATGCCAGAAGACAAGCCGGAGTCAGGACCGCAGGCGCTGAGTTCGCAGCCAGCTGACGTCTCTTCCCCAGTGTTACAGTTTGAGGAACCCACAACCGGCTCCCAACTCATTTTTTTCCTGGGGAAAATCTGTTGCCTTACCACTCGACTGAGGTGGAATCCTTAATTAACATTTGCAAATTATTTTCATATCCCCAAGTAATAGGTGCAAGACAAATACGTGACATTATAAAAGAACAGCCTTTATGTCTGAACTCCTTTAGTAGTGCAGAGAAAAATGAATTGCTTATGGAATAATTTGCTCCTTAGAAAGTCCCTTCTTTAAAAGAAATAATAAAAGACGGAATTTAAATTTCATCTGCATTTTTGGCCAGAGAAACATTAAAGGATATTTAGCTGAAACATTTTAAAACATGCCAGAGCCTTTCCATTTTAGCTTTACCTTTACCGAAAACAGGACAGAGGTCAGCGTTCCTGACGACAACTTGTTAAAGTGCAAAATCCTTCTCAGAAATGGAGCTTCAGAAAGCACCGTGCTTTGAAATAATATCCTCAATTATGTTTTAAAGTTGCAAATTAAACGGGATTGCAGATAGCAGGTACTTCCAGCCAGCAAAGCCTAAGGATAGGCTGATTTAAAATAACTCCGAACAGTAACCTGCAGAGATCAGACTGCTGCTAGAAAGACATTCCTGCAGGCATCGGGCTTTCTTTTTGAACTACTTTTGAACTAACAACTAATGGGAGAGCTTTCTTGCATTCTTCCTTTATAACTAGATACAAGCAAATGGGAGACACTGACAAATGACATTCAACTTTGACATCTTTTCTTTCATTATTAAAAAAAAATGGTTTTAGTGAATGCCTTTGGGGTTCCACGTTCTCTGGGGCAGATTTCTGCTCTACATCACACCAATATAAATCTGTAACAGTGTCAGAGAAGCCAGTAGAAAATTTCTGGACATTACACAGACGATTTTGAGCAGAACTGGTTAAAACTCATCTAACTACAAGAAGAGACAAGCAGATATTTTACAGTTAGTTAACAGGCAAGGGGGGCACAGCAGCATGCATGCCCTGAAAAGGGTGGTGTTCTGATCAAATTTGGCTTTGTCACACGCAAGCTGTAGGCTTTAAGGCATATTACACCGAACTCTAAACTACTCGCAAATATATTTTTAAAATAGTTTTATACAAAAAAGTGCATTTCCTTCCCTAAGATACCAGATTACATTTCCAAAAACCATATGTATATGAATACTAAATTATACTGCAAGTTGCATTTCAGTTTGGGGACAAGTTTGGGGACCCAGGTAACTGCTAATCTCGGCCCAACTAAGTGATCCGTTGAGCTTAGCTGCTGTTGAGTTCACGTTCATAAGCATGGACTTTTGTTTCCTCTCCTCATGATATGCCTGGCTATTTAAACTGGCAAACATATGGGGAGGTAAAAATTATCATCTGCTGTGATATGTACATAGTCTGGGAAGGAACACTAATGTTTCATGTTAATGCTGTCTCCCATTCACACGCCAGATCCTGTTCTAAGTGAACTAAATGCCTCAATAATTGCCTTAAAGCCCTGCGTGACACTCTCGTGACCACAAGTCAACAGTCCTGTCTCTACCCTTTGCTTCTAAAATTAAAGCATAATAACAGTATCTTCATTTCCAGGGCTTGCCCTTTGTGATATGTATCAGGGCAGATGAAGAACTTTCCGATGTAAAAGATGATGAGCAGATGAGTATTAAGTAAAACTCTGAAGTGCCTTTACATGACGCATGCTTACAACACTGACAGTTCTTCAATTAACCATCATCGTTTTGACCCGGAGAACTTCTGTGAATTTGCACTTTTCTTTTCATTCTGCCTTCAGTCTGCAATACACTGCACAGACTAATGCAAGCTTGATCAACCAAAACCAGATAAAGTACAATAAAATAGATTTTTAAAACAAAAACCAAATTTTCCCCTCTCTTCACACATTTTTTTCTGCGTACCCTTCTGCCTAGTACATCCTGTGCTCTTTGATAAGACGCATCTTTCCCACAGAGTTAATTTTGGTCACCTACATTCAGCCAGCTGTGTGGCAGCTTTCAAGCTTTGATACATCAGGCTGTAACCTTGACAGACCGGCCAACACACAGACCAACTCAGCGTGACAGAAACACCAAATTCAAATTCAGTATTAGTGACTTAACAGGACCCCAGTGAGGAACAACCCCTGAGCCGGCAGTCAGGCCCACAGAGCAAGAGTTCATTGAACCAAACGACCAGAATATTCAACAGCGTGGCTAAGAATCCTCCTCTCTAAATAGTCATTAACCCGTGCTCCCTGCTAACCCTGGGAGGTTACTGACAGGTTTATTTCCTAAAGCAAAAATTTCAAAATACAATTATTTTTTTCCCCCTTTCAAATCATTCTCTGATACTCACTTTTCTTCTTTTTTTTAAGGCTTTTCATACTCATCACAATACTAAAAAAAAAAAAGCAGCAGTGCTTGGTTGAGGCTTACCATTCAGCTCATCAGGTCAGATGCTTCTGCTGTAGTCAGTACAGATCGTACCTTTTAGAGGCAAGAACTGAGTCTCCCTCTCCAGTCATACACTGTGACGCTCATAGCAATGGAGTTAAATTATAATTATTACAGCCCCCTGTAACGAGAAAACATTCTGGGAAATGAAACAAGCTCGCACATCAGAAAGGTTCTTATTCCTTTACGTCAACAAATTCAGGTAAATGTAAACCTGAATGTAGCCTAAAATTTCTTCCATGGTGGGCACACATCTGGTATTTTGTCAGGTTTGTGGAACACAAAGCGTTTCCTTCCCTTGACAGCAGCTCCTCACTGGTCTCTCTGCACCAAATAAATCTCCAGAAAGGAAGATGAAGCACGTTGCTTGGCTTATATATAATTAAAAAGTCACTGGGTTGACCTTACTTCAAAATGAACGCTGAAAAGACATTTTCCTCACTGAAGGATTAAGCATACTAACATGGAGTCTGCAGATTTCTTTTTCTTCACAGCCACCCCCTTCCTTAAAAAGCCCATGCCGTCCTGGGCAATTACTCTGCCCCCCCATAAAAAGGAGGTGCGGGGCACCCACAGGGTACTCACCCCTCTCGGAGCTGAGGTCCTTGGAAAGTGCACTGGACAAAGTAATGTGCAAGTTTGAATTTCAACTTTGCTGACTGTCTATTGCATTTTATTTAAGGATTCACAAATACATAGAAGTTTGCCAGAAAATAAACAAATGCTGTATCAATTGAGCTTCCCCAAACCTGCAACTGAGTTGGACTTGAAACCAGTAAAACCACCTTTCTGAGAGTGCTGTAACATTGTTAAAAAAGAACCAAGCTAAGTGCTATAAAAACACCTCAGAAAGCCCAAGCACGCTTTTTTTCCAGCCTTGTACCACACCACTGTTTTCAGACACCAGCCATTTTTCTTGATTTACCAAGAATTCCCAGTTGTTTCTGCCACTCAACAGTTACTTGCTCCTGGCCAATTTTTTGCTGTCTTTTGGACCACAGTCAGCAACATCCCTAGCCTGTGACTTTGTTTCATAGCCTTGGGCCAGTTATGAAACCAGCGGATTGTTGCAGTGAGAGATAAATGATTCTTGGGTACCAAGGAGCAGAAGGGCTTGGGGAAGGCTGTCCAACTCTAAAGAAAAACAACCATGCACATGCTCCAGAAGTGATGAGAAAGGTTGTGCTTTTCTTACACAGGGCGATTAGAAAGATACACCAGGAGACATTCAACCGTGGAGTGCCCTCTCCCATTGCCAGGTTTATCTTACACAAGAACAGGCACAAAGCAGAAAGTCTGTGTCTGTAACAGAAGATATACTGCCAGGCCTTCCCTCGTCTTTTTTTCCAAACTTTGGTTTTCAAAACCAAAAGGGAGTGTTGGAGGAGCTCTCCCAACCACATCTGGTGTGTATACCGGTCACCAAAAACTTCAGAAACTTCAAGAGCTGATTGAGGGGGTTGAAAAAGCCTTGCAACGCAAGAGCAAAACAGAATGAGTGATCTCCTTTAGCAAAGAAGAGGTGGAAAGTTTACTCAACTATTTTGACGTACAGAAAAATGGTGGGAGCTTCACTCCTGTGATCCAACAACTGGATGCTCTCCTAAAAGATGGACATCCTTGGAAAAGTTGTCTGGATGGTGTGTTCAGGATCAGACTGCAGATGCATGGGAAAGCCTATCCTGCTGGACTTTTCTTTGTCTGTCTTCGCAGCCATAAAACGCGCTCTGCCTCTAGATAAATTCCATCTCCTCAAATCCTAATCATGTACTGCTTTCTCTGTGGCATGATGGCTTACTTCTGGGTTGTTTCTATAAAATTCTGAAGGACCAGCTTGGATTGGTTAATGCAGGGAGGCAGAGTGGGGATGAGTACTGCATATTTCCACTGATAGAAAGGAATAGCTGAATAGCAGCTCAGATTGCAGGACTACGCTCTTTCCAGTAATAAACACCTACAACACAGCAGAGGAGAACAGATAACACTGGTGCAGGGAAATGGTATACAATTCAATAAAAGTTACACATTCCTAAATCTAGAAACAGATCACCAACCACTCAACAAATAGGTTTATCCATTCTGCAGTCTTTAATAGCACTCCCTAGAGAAATGCATTTCCTCGATTAACACATTTTAAAAAAAACCCCATTAATTCTATTTTGACATTTTTTGTGTGTTTAAGTAGAAAATAGAACTGTTACATATTCATTAGACATGGAACAACTCTAAGTGTTGTGCCACACCATTAATATTTATTTTGCTCTGTCTTTTTTTCCTCTTGTAAAAAGAAATACAATTTTGCAATCCATCAGTTTGCATTACTAAAATAAAAAGAAAAAACCGACAAAAAACATGATAGGTGAAAATGAAATACACAAGGCCCTAATTCAGTGAGTAATACTTTAGATAACTTAGTAAAACAGGGCAGGACTCCTCTCATTGAGGTCAAGAGAAATAATAACATGCTTTAAACTAGCTATGTACCCATACGCCTCACTGACATTTTCCACCCACTCTTGCTTGGAGGGAGGAGCACTAGAACTTCACTATCCCCTCTTACTTGCCCACTCTGTCTTTTGCTGGAGGTTAGCTCAGCAACACGATGAGACATATGGTCTTCTCCTAGCAGTCTGGTTTATTGGCACAAAATTTGCACCATTGACGACACTTTCACATCCCAGTCTATGAATGGGCCAGGTGAGGTGGACACACACTTCTTTCTGCTAGCGCTGAGCACAGTCCTAGGAAATCATAACTAATAAATATAGAAGTTAAAGCCAGTAATCTCTCTGTGTACGAGCGGCAGTGGGGTGAAATTAATCACCTGGAGAAGAAATCAACAGAGTCTGCCAGTGCCCTTTGTCAAATCAAGAGTATAAAGTAAGAGGAAACTGTATACAAAGCAACGCAGCAAAGCAGCAGCCAGGTTTAAAGCAGCCTGGATAACATTTTACTGAAAGAGCAATCTGCATAGCAAAGATTACAGAGAATTAATCTTGTTTTCTAAATATATTTATTGTTCGTACACAATGTTCCATTTACACTGGGAATGTGTGCTATGTACCTGCAGAACTTGAAACAGTTTTGTTGACCCCTCCGAAAGCCAGCCGCAGGAAATGATTTAACATGAACATTCCATCCACAAAAGAGTAAGTTATGCTTAGGATTTATGGCAATTCAATATAAACAAAACAAAACACTGCCTTTTGAAGGGCATCGTTGAAGACCATCTTTTCAGCTGCTGAAATGAAAATAAATGCCTTTTTTCACATCAGCATACAGTAACAACCTCTCATGCATTTCCACATAAAAGCTTCTTAAGCTTTGAAATGATGTATTTAAGCTAATTGTTTTATTTGCTAAAAGAAACAGAAAAGGTAGTAAAAATTGTGTCCTTTCTCTGTAGCTTTTCTCCATTAGAGTACTTAATGTATTTTCTTACATGATTACCTAAAATGAGTTCATCTATTTCAAAAATGTAACAACTGAAATATGCATTTACCTCTTGCCATTCCTTTTCTACCCCCCTCCTTTTAAGCTGTAAAAATCATGTTCTGATGCCGTTAAAAGTAGCGTGACATCTGTGAGTCGATGTATTTTGTTTTTAATGCATGCACTCAGCTGCAGATTTGACTTTGAAGTACTTAATTCTGAAATATCTAAAATAATCCTATGTCCCAGAGAAATGACACTAAAGCATTCAGAACCGCGTCTTTCCTATCAAAGGGCCAGGGTAAGAAATGGACCAGACACACCTCAACCTTTTGAGTTCTACTTTGTTACCAACTTTCCTGTCCCCCCAGAAAACTACACAGCATTTTTGCTCCACAATATCCCAAGGCCAACTTGTACCTGGAAAGGAATTCAAAAGAGACGATGAGAGAGTTTCAGAATGAAGTGTCTCCAACAGTAGCTAAGTTAATGGGATGCAAAGTGGACAGGCCAGGCACAGAGCTGTAACTTAAGACGAATACATGAAGGCTGCTTTGTGTTTATACTACAAATTCCATCGCCTCATTTCTCGTCCTACTCATTCCCAGTTACTGTTAACTTCTGGGCGAAGCCACACAAACCCTTTTACAGCCCAGAGTTTGAGCATAGGATTGTCTCAGCATCCACAACAGACACAGCAATGTGACGTGGAAAAGTCGGGGAGAGGCTGCTGCTTTGATTTAACCCCGCTTCTTTGAGCTAGAGGTGAGGAGGGAAGAGGATTAAAGTCCAAGACATTCACACCCATAACAAAAACGTTAGGCTTTTCTCAGGCAGACATGCTAATACCTTCTCTGAGCCATGGCAGTGTCTCCAACAGTTCCCCAAAAACAGAACTGGAAAAAAATATGGTTTTCTTCTTGCAGTATAGTCCATTTTTTGTCCTGAGCACTGAAACTATCTGCTCCCAATTACCAACTTCTTGCTTTGCCTGTTAAACGCCTATACAACCTTAGCAGTTGATCTCAGAGGCAGTAAGAAAAGATGTGCCATCTCATCACCCAGAGTGGAGACGTAAGCATCCAGATGATAAACCTGCTTGTTTGACATGCTCTTAAGTATTGGTGATTTACTTAATCGGGTCTCACAAAGAAGCAAATTAAACCCCTGGCTCTTTGAATCAATGACTGCTTTTTAATAGGGACAGTAATTTTGCCCACGCTGGCTGAATCCGGTCAGTGTGTCTGCGACTTCCCTCTGGTTGGACATATTGTAGTCACACTCTCACGTACGCACACGTGCACTCTGGCTTTGTCTCTCTGAGCCCTAATAATAAAATTAATACTGTTGCCAACTGATTCCTCGACTCTGCCAAGCAAACAGAATGACCCTAGCCATTAAAGTCTCAGAGCCATTCACGCCCAGAATAGCAACTTCACCACCTATTACACTAAAAAATAAAATCCTAAGGTATCTCAAAATTTGGGGAGTTATTCAAAGTTTGACTTTATTTCCTTCTAATAAGCCTATAAATCAAAACCAGAACTGCACGGTAAGATGCTAAATGCTTAGTTATCGATGAAGGCACTCCTAGAATATTTTGCTAATGGCTCAGACTTGATTAATATTAAAAAAAAAAAGATCCTATTGATTTTGCTTAAAAAACATTTAAAAAGCGCTCAACATGCTGGCAGCAGAAATATATTATGAAGTGCACAGAAAAAACTACCATTTAAATAGGGAAGAAAGAGAGCCAGCCAGGCAGAGACATTAGAAGGAAACAAATCATGAAGCCCTTGCCAGTCTCCTTGAAGCAGTACCAGCACTGGAGGCAGACTCAGGGCCAGAGTACAGTAGCACACTACTAGGGACTAAAGATCGCAAGGCCGAATTCAAGACAGGCAATATTCAGCTCAAAAAAGCAGGGCACGCTTTTCTACCAGGACTTTCACCGTGAACAATGCTCATTAAAATGAGACAAGTCTTTCAATCTGTGCCATGGACATATTTTAAATGGTAATTCACAGACACGCATATTTTCTAGCCAGAGTAGCATAAAATTCCTATTAACTACTGTTTGTCTCAGCTGGGCACTCGATAATAACTCTTCTACTAGTCTCAGAAATATTGTATAGACACTTTTCCTCTCACTCTAAATAGCCCTTAATGTTGAGATACCATGACTGTCTGTAATCAAGATCCAGGATCACAGGATATTTTGTTCTGGAAAAAACTACGTTTTTCTGAGGATATGGCACAGTTCTGAAGTCTGGTATCTCAGGGACGTGCATGTTAATAAGAATAAAGAAGTTAAAATAAGTATTTCCCTAGGTTCCCATGGGAACACAACACTTACTTCCAGATCTGGATAGTTTCAAGATACTGGGTTAAACACTTATTAAAACATATCTAAAAAAGCCATTCCTAGATTTTTCAGTGGCCTCCTGGTTACTTTTCACTGGGACTAATGGCTCAAGGGGCAGAGACCCACTAAAGCAGAAGGGTACCTAGGAAAGAGCACCCAGGAAAGGCACTGGGAAGCAGAGGGGTCTGAATGTTTGAAAAACTAACACAGCTTTTTAGGGCTGGAACGGGGCTGACGCTCATCAGTGGTAATAAAACAAGCTGTTACTGTTTAATTTGTTCATGACTTTATGCACTCTTTACATTGTGTCTTCTAAGAACAGCTATCTCTGTTTTGTGTGCTATCTGGCCATTTACAACTACAGACAGACACACTCGCTACTCCACTTGTAAGTGAAATAGCTTCTGTAGTTCAATACAAGTTACGCGGGGAGAAATTCATCATTAATTTGAGATAAAGAAGTTCTGCCTTTATTTCTGAATGTGACAGAACCTAGTGCTGGGGAAGATGAGAGGAATCCCAGGAAAAAAGAAGTCTAGCTAGAGCTGGTGTAAGTCTGTCTACTGGCTGCAGAGGAATAAAAGCATTGTGGGAAGGTGCATTTGTAAACTGAAAGAAAGATACCTCCAGTTTAGAAACACTGTCTACACACCTTATGCAGATTCCTGAACGTGTTCAACGACATTATGTTTAATGAATATATATATTGAATATTATATATAATGAATTGCATTATTATTACACAGCTACAATTCTCCCTATGCTTTCCATACGCATTAGGATTTAGAGCCTAAACCAGAACTCGTTGATGTCAATCGGAGGCTTTCTTCCGATTGCCATTTCATTTCTTTTGAGTGACTAGGCTATGGAACAGATCCTGTCTTCTCAGGATCACAGATCTGTTAGCAACAATTACAACAGACCAGTTGCAAGCTAACCTAAAAGCTGAAGAAAATGTAATTCTCCATTTGAAATTAAAAGTATCAGGGGGTCTTACATGGAACAGCAAGAGAGCCATGGTGAGCATTAAACAAACAGATGAGATAAAAAACGTGCTAGACACTTATAACACTGTATACAAATGTAGCCTATTAATAGAAAGATTTCTCAACTGCACGGATTTTTTAAAAAAACAAATCCCTGTAGATGAAGCAAGCAGACTAACAAAATTACATCTACAGGGCTATTTTTAAAAAATCAGAAAGATAAATAAAATAAGAACTTAATCTAGAAGACCACTGGGACAACATAAATTACGTTCTTGGAAAAATAAAGATTTAGACAATAAGAGAAGCCGCGTTTCAATCAAAGCCTTTGATCATTCAAGATAAGTATACCGGAAAATGACATTTTCTGCTTTATTTGATTTCTTTAGGAAATAATCTCTTTCTTCTCTGTTCCTATCCAAAGCACCAAAAAACACAACCTGAAAAGAAACAACGAAAATCTCCCACTGTTCTCTTCAACACAACTCTTTTCTCCCATCTCTGAAGCCAAAATTTCTAACAACGCTTACTTCATCCATATTGTACATTAAATATGCTGCTGCTACAGTGCTCTAACATTTCAATTTGCTTGTGGTATTTTCAGTATTTCCTTCAAGTTCTTTATAAGAATATACAAAAAAACCCTGTCTGTTTACTGAACAATAAAACATAAACTCTATCCTCTCTCTAACCAAAAGCTTCATTAATTTTGCATAGACTTCAGTTTCTTATTCTATAGAAAACAAAAAATCACTACAGATGTCTGGAAAGGTATCCTGCAATGAGAAACTTCAGGATATTTATTTCACTTCTTAGGTTGAAAATAAGGTTGGAACTTGCTCATTTCATTTAACACCGGCACATAGAGAAACTGCTTTTTTTAAGGTGCAGACAAAGACTTAAAATGCAGCATGTGGAGATTCAAGTCAGGTTGGGAATAAAACACAACTTCTTTTAAGCAATAGAGGTAATTAGCTACGAAGATAACTTACCATGGAAAGTAGCAAGTCCATTAACACAGAGTATTAAATCAAATTTCCATGTCTCTCTGTAAATGTTACACCCTAATATAAGCACAACCTCTTGGCTTTACAGCATTCAGTCACTCGGAGTAAGACAGTCAAATCCCTGTACTCCAGAAGCAAAACCCAAATGTGCAGGAGTTGTACAAAGCCACAGCAGGCCACTTGGCCAGCAGCAGCATAAAACCATAACAGCAGCCAGTCCGTTCCTCTTTGGTGACATTTCAGTGACAATTTCAAAAGCAAGGCTTTCTCTCAGATATCATTCACATGCTTAAACTACTCCTCATGTTTCTCATTATGACAAGAGAAAAATAGAGCCACTACTAACTTGTATGGGGAGACACAGGGAAGTCTTTTTAGGATAGTCCATTACACACATGGAAACTAACTACGGTGCTTTTTTGCATTCTCAAACCACTGTCTTTTCGTCATTTTGAAAATCCCAAGGGAAGCAGTGGTAAGAAATAATCAGTGCACTCAAATTCTGATGACTACATAAACTGTGGAACAGGCCCTCACTGCCCCAGTGAATTAAAATGGCTTCAGCGAGGATCCTTGATGGTGGATCCCTCTGTTGCCCATACAGGACCAAATCAAAACCCAGAAGCACATCAGCCTTCTACCCAATCCACGGGAGAAAGCTAAAGCAATACACAGATGGTGAAAGTAAATTCCATGAAGGGCACAACAGTTAACTACACTTTAAATTATGGGTGGTTGCGAACTGGGACGTTGTACCAGAATAAGATATGTACACCTGTAATGACAACTGTGTTCTTCAGAGCATTTGTTATCAGTTATCTTCGGGGATTGTTTATACTTAAAACTATTCACTTACCCTGATATTTCAGACTTAACGTAAAATATTAGCATCTACATTTAATGCATTCTGGATAACGTTTGACTGAAAGAACAATCTGCATAGGAAAAACTACAGTAAAATGGACATATCCTGAAATGGATTTCAAGAAAGCAAATTGCTACATCACACTCTTGTATCCTTCAAGCTATGGTAGTCTTGTCACCATGGTATTTCAGGGTTTGATTACCAGCTATAAAGAAAAAAAAGATTTTTTTTTTTTTTGAGCAAATTTATCAAACCTTAATGTTTATAATTTTTTATTGAGGAATTAGCAACAACAGCTATATTGCACCCAATAAGTTCTTTAAAAGTTTATGAAGATTTGACATCAGCGGCACACCCATTTACAGTGCACAAGAAGGAAAATAAACAGATCAGAAAACAGCAAGCACTGGATATTTTCAGTGCATGTTCTAACCCCAGAAAACAAAAGAACCGTTTTTCTTGCACTGCAGTTTGTCATCCTCCCAGTACAGACTTGTAAATTTACACAGGAGGCAAGACAATCCCAATCCAATCTTAAAATGTCTCAATCATTCAGTCTTTTTCCTTGGCTCAACTTATCACTTATCTTCACAGCTCACAGCAGTTTCACCAGGATGCTCTGTCTTCAATTTTTTATGAGATGGCTCATCCGGGAGAAGAGACGTGCAATGCTCTAAGGATCGTGCAATTTCATCAATTGTCCATTTGTCTTCATGAAGGGCATGCTCCTCTAGCGTAAATGGCCCTTGTTTGGTTCGGGTCAGCTCTTGCATAGTTGCACAGGTAGAGAGTTCTACAGTAAAGGAGAAAAGAGGATTTAGAAAAAGTGCATTACCAAGTTTAACTATTTCCAATTGCCTTAAAATGTATTTTCACATGTAGCGTTCTACATTATTCTGCTTTGTTTGAGAAGGAAGCTCATGAAGATTTATCACTCATTTATATCTTCTTAAATTTGAGCCAAGGAATTCCTTTCATTTCAACAGATCTCCAGTGTTGTAAACAGTTCAAAATCTGACAGAAAATTGTGAAAAGGTTTTCCAGATTGAAATCAGAATGAAAAGAGAGAAAATAATGACATAAGATGTAGGCAGAACATTCTGTATTCACAAGTGACTTAGAAAACCACGCACTATTTTTCCACAGACTTTGAGGCCTTAGCACTTCTTGCTTTCCGGAAGGATTTTTGATATTTTTACCCTGTGCTGCCTATCAGGATAATATAAACTAAGATAAGGAAAAATAAAAAATATAAACAAATGCTCTGTTACGTTAAATAAATACCAGTAGGACAGAATTACATAATGAGGGGCTACAAAACAAAACAGCAACCAGAGCTGACTTGTAAGCACGCAGGTATAATAAAATATTCTCTCCCATCGTTTCTGATGCAGGAAGATTTTTACTACATTTTATATTTTTGAAAAGAAACCAGCTGAGGACAGACTTCATCTTGGTTTGTCATTAAAGGACTAAACATAAGCCACTATGCTCAGAAGGCAGTAACAGAAAGAGAATCTTTGACTTGCCTAAGCACAAATAACAACATTGAAATTCATAGGGTTATCCCCCATCACTTGCTTTCTTGATCTGTGAATGTATCATTTAAAAAAAAAAATTTGAAATGGATTATCTGTTCTCCATCATGCAGTTTGATAGATATAGAGCACAAGACAAATAACCCTGTGGGAAAGCAAAACCATTCACAGTTCAGGTAAAGGAGAAAGAAAACACTAGAAAAATCATCACAAATGTAGAAGTCTTTCCAGCAGATAGGGTTTATTATGTGCATGGTAATGTTCTGCGCAATCTGTTTTCAAAATGTGATGAATAATGTTTAAAAAGACAGTATCTTTCTTCTTCTTCTCATCCTTAATCTGAGTTGGCTTTAACATACGGAGAAGGAAAAAAAAAAATCCCCACCTTGCCTTGTATTATCTTGCTCAGTGCTATTACTCGCTCCATTTTTATCCCCCAGCCCCCAGGGTCCTCTGGCAATTATTTAGCCTTCATTCCCCCATGCTCCCAAGGAAAATACCTTGGTATATAAAAACAAGCGATAGCCCTACAATTCTGCAAAATAACACACAGGTCTATTTACTGGAGATATACAAAATGACAAAATTTTTCCATAAACAGACACATTCACTCCTTAAACTGACATGGTTTTTTTCATGCCTACCTTTGCCAATGTCACTGACCAGGCTCCTGACATAAAAGCCACCACCACATTCAACATCTGGAATGTTAATAGTGACATGGTAAATTGCCAGTGCAATGTGAAATCTACTTTACATAGAAACCATGCCCCCACATAAATGTAAAAATGCACTAAGCAAACAACCCAGTGATAAAATATTTATAGGATGTGACATCAATTATTCATCGTGTAACATATGTGCGGGTGAGATTGCTAAACTAGACAGGAGGGGAAGCAAATACAATGGCAACTGAACTAACTCACTAGAAATTAAGTACTTGCTGTGGTATGTTAACAAATGCTTCGGTCCTATTCATTTTAAAGGTTTCAGAAGGTTTCGTATTTCTGATGATGAAAACAAGTTATTTCAAGTATAGTCTAAATTGACTATCAGTGCTTTTAAGATACTGCACACAGGCAGCTCTAATAAAATTTTAAAATTTACCTTTGACTTTCCCTGCTCTCTCAGCCCTTCCCTTCTCCCTCTGCCAGTGATCACCTGCTAGTCACCCAACCATAAAGTAAGGGCTAAAGTAACACAGCACTACGTTCTGTCACTCACACCTGCTCCTCATCTAACATCTGGCCCATCAGAGGACTATGGGTCAACCAGGTTGGCATATAGGTCAATGCAAGACATTATCTTGACCTCACAGTAGCATCAAACATTTACAACAGTCTTTTTGGTTTATTTATTAATGTGCTGCTTAATATACTACCCAGGTTTCTTCACGTATGACAGAAGGAAGGATAAGATCCTGCCTCCTCAACCGAGAAAGAGGCCTGGCAGTAACAGATACTGGTCCTCACTGTGCCCTAGGAACGATGCCAGCAGGTCTGGGCATCTGGGTAAAAGAATGGGCAAAGCGAAGTAAGCAGACCTGAGAAAGGAGAAGTGAGTTGGAGGTTGCGAAATCATGGACAGATGCAAACAATCCCCTGACTAGTCTCTCTGAATTTTCCCTCGCAGAAAGATTACATATAATCAGCTTAACTTAAAACCAAAATACGGTGCTTTTACTGCAAAGTGAAAGTCTCTGCACGTGGGCTCACACCAAAATAAGTAGCTCAGGGAAATGAAACCCATTTCACTGTCTTATTCCCATTCTGAGTGTAAATAAGCACTAACATGCTGGGAGCGTCACTCTATGTAATAATCTTTCGCCTTTACCCAGTGTGAACAGTGGCGGCTGGAACTGTTGGAGGGAGAGGCTGTACACTCTTACTCGCCGAGCAGGCTTTGCTTCGACTGCTTCTCCTCTCTTCATCAGAGTTGATAGCCTTTCTCCATCCTTCTTCAAAGCAGAATAGCTGATCAGATAGAGCATGAAAATGTGTGTCATACGGTTGTAATAGAACAAGCTTCCCATCCTCCAGATCCTGTTAATATTGTACTACAGTAGCATACATTTTAACCTTCTAATCCTCTCCAAATGCTCACAAAAAAACCCCTTCTGTTAAGTGCTTCTGAAATCTCTTAGACACAGAATCATCTCATTCGCCAGTGGCTATGTAAACTGGAAAACAAGAGACGGTCTTGTATTTATCTCTTGCTGTACAGATTTAAAACTGTTTCATCACTCAATTTGTAGTTTATAAAAACAAAGGGTTCCTATAAGGGGGACAACACTTGTAGCTGCCTCTAACATACTGTCTCTCAGAAGCCTGCAGGGCATACTCTGCTTCAGTGCTGTGTTCGGCTGAGCACTGGGAGCTGCTCAGGCAACTACTGCAATTCTGCCTTGCACCTTTACTCATCTCACACCAGGGTCTTCGCTGAACAGCAACTGCCAAGTTATGCAGCCCTGTTCTAGGGGGGTTAAGGGACCACTGTAGAACAGAAAAAATTAATTTCACTGATTACATGAAACTTTATCCAAAGCTCCAACTTTGGTCTTGACAGAAAGATGACCATAGAAAAATCAAAAAGGATCTTGCTCAAATTAGCAGAGGGTAATTTGAAACAGGTGACATGAAGCAGAACGCCTACTGAATTACTGACCTTAAAGGGCTCACACTGGAACCACAGTAACCGACCCATTGCAAATGCGAAGGAAAGCATGTTAGCTTAAATCACCATAAAAGCCATCTGTCGCAAGCTAAGTGCTTGCACATTGCCAGCTACTATGGCTCACCTGACTAGAAGAAATTTGCTACGCTACGGAAGCTCAGTCACTAATCACTCATTCGTACTCTAACTTTTCAGAAAACTAATTCAAAGTCATTTAAGACACTTCCGCACAGATGTCGGTGAGCCTCCCCTTACCCCACAACTAAAACTAATGACTCAGAGCTTTGCTTTCTAATTGGAAGACAGGACAGACACCACCAAGCCCTGCAAAGCTGTTTAAGACTGCTTTGCTACTTTACATTTACCATAAAAAAAACAGACTCCAGGTTACCAGTTGTGCTTGATGTTCAAACAGGCAGGACCTGCAGTTGCAAATGTTAAACTCCTAAGTCTGCCTTTCCTCTATCCTCTTGCCAAAATGTGTCTTTTTATTTCTGAGAGAACTGACTTCTGTTGGCAAGTCCCGACAGCGGAACCCAACTGTCTGAATATTGTGGAACTTACAGCGGAGGAACCTGCATTATGTCCCCTGTGAACTTTTGCAGCACATTTTCAAGATCTCCTTTTGTTATCTGGTCTGTAGAAAGAAAAGAGTAAGTACGTTAGCATTGATTATTCACATGGCATTAATGGCATCAATCATTTTCTGCAAACAGAAACAAAAAAGAGGCCCCTCTCGTCTGAATTTAGATTGGGTGAAAAACATCAAAAAAAGGGATAAAAAACAGAATGTAGGTAGGAGTGTGAATTATCACAAGAAGAGTGGAACAAACTGTCCAAGGTGATTAAGACAGTCTGGACGCTTTCAGAAGGGCAAAAATCCCAATATACAGAGTTTTCTTCTGTAATTTTTCTCTCTTGGAACTGGAAATTCATTTTTCTTAGTAACTATGCAAAAACTACAAAATTGGTCCTATTCTAATTTTTGTTGAAGGACCAAAAAGAATAAAAAGCTCATCTAACCACGGCAACTTCTCTTTAGGAGTATCTAAGTGGGGGAAAAAATACAACTGATTATTAGAGAACAAAAGCATTGTGGCTTTTTTTTTTTTTCTAGTAAAGAAGAAGACTGCATCTGGAACAACACATTAAATTTCCGTATCAAACAACTAACCTGCAAACGCACACCAGGGTATTGTTATATATTAAGTAAGGCAATTTTACTGAAGAAATCCTGTAAAAGAAAGATAGCTGCTTTAGGCAATCTACTCTCTTTTAAGAGTACACATACACATCTGTCCCACTTTTATTAGAAGGCTATAACCTAAGTAGCTGATTGCACTGGTCCTTTGAAATACTATTCAATACAGATGACATTCATGTCTAATTTGTTTAGAGAGTACAAACATAAGATCTTTAATCACAATGCACTTCAGTGCATTTCTACTGTCTAGGACTTGACTAGTCCTGTTTCTCATAAGTTATATTTAATTAGTGTCACTCTGCTAAGTCAACAGCATCCTGGAACATAAACCAACCAAATTTATTATTGAGCTTTCATTATGTTTTGGAACAGAACTTTACTTACAAACCTTACAAAACAGTTGTACTGTATGCTTTAAGTAAAAGAAAGAAGAGGTTTCTTTCCACAGCAGTTTTGGAAGATGGCAATGTGGTACCTCACTTCTGTAAAGCACATCAAGAGCAGATGCTGTCCCTGGGCCCCAGCATCTGTCTCAAGAAATGTCAATTAACAGCAAGGTTGCAAGGCACAAGTGTCAGTCAGGGATGCTGTGAGACCAGTGTACATCACGATACAGGGTAGGAATAACAAAATCGATTATATAGTAAGTCTGGATCTTCTTCTGAAGAGCTTCTTATGTGGTTATTTCAATCTTCTGTTTGTATTACTCCAGTTCAGCAACATACCACAACAAAACTACGTGGCAGAAAGTTAGCACGACCCAGCTCTATGCCAGTGATCCTGGCAGCCTTCTTGTGAACCCTAGGTTGCTTCAGGATAGAATTTAGTATTTAAGCGTAAGTGTCACTCTCAGTTTTCACCCTGTAAACTGCTTTTGTGGCTAGGGCATTTAATGAGACACCTGAGTTTAGTTCCTGCTCTGATCTCATATTCCCCTGACGGAGAGGTTACATCCAGCCTCTGAGGAAATCACTTATGCTATAGGCAATCTCTGTCTCAGGAAAAAAAGATATAATCCCCCCATATAAGGAATGATGTAATAAGCCATTAACAAACAAAGTTGTATGGTGTGTTATCAAAGTAAATATTTACAGCTGAGTTTGCTAATATCTAGAATAAATCATATTTGTCTTCTACGATACATCATGGCACAAGCTGGCTAGTATTATTTTTTGAAAACCTAAAACCACGTGCTCTGCTTTTTTTTTTTTTTCCCCTCAGCATGCACTGCCTTTCTGTATTGGATTCTTGCCCTCTCCCAGAACAACACAGGAGCTGGTGGAGCTTCCATCCAGCTCTCAGTCATAAAGAACGCACCATTAGTCTCATCTCAAACAAACCGTTTCACTATGTCTGAATTCTGTATTTGTCCCAGGCAGCAGTTTGGACTCGTGGCCCTGCAGAGCACACAGCCCACACTGGGAACCAGCTCCTTCACCACCTTTCGGCTCCCACAGTCACTACACCCACAGCATAGGTAGGGGGGAATGCAGACCTGCTGCCCAGGAGAAAAGTCTCCCTTCAGGCCCTCAGCCCACCCGTCTCCCTCCCCTGGCGGTGGGCTGGGTTTAGTAGGTTAACAGCTTGTCTGGTCAGCAAGTTTAGGGCAGAATTTGGACTAAACCCTTCATCAAGCATGACATTACGGACACATCCATAAAGGCTAATTAGCGTCAACAATCCCAAAACTTTCCCCACTTGACTTCCCTTCTCCACTCCTAGAAGTAAGGGGTTGAGAGACCTTTCTGCAAGACACATCTATCACTGCCCTTCCTACCAAGTGTTAGCCCATTCCTCCCAATATCCCCATTGCAAATCCGAAATATCCTCATCCGCTGTATCACGGACCATAACTTTTTGCTAGAAGCTGGACTTAAACTGCAGCTCTGCGTCCTTCCAGGGAGGGGTGTGGAGGCTGCTACCCTGCTTCACAATGAGGATTGTTGAGGTTTGGCCCATGGGATAACTGCATCCAATCCCCAGGAATAACAACAGCCTTAGCTTAGAACAAAATGATTGTATCTGCTCTGCGAGTATGCTATTCAGATACATTCAATTCAACACTCTTTTCTAAATTTCTTCCTATGCCCTTAGACAAACAGTGGGGTTATGTGATCTCTGCACAGGCCATGCGTCTTCCCAGGGACTATTGCTTACGATTCTAGCAGCATCTCAAAGCACCCCAAACTTCAGTTCTCTGATGCTTCTAAAAGTATTGAAAATGAGCCCGTTAGCTTCCAAAATAAAAATTTTAAAAAAAGTTGTGCTTCTGAACACTAGTGACTGTTTGATCAATTTTCCTGCTATAATCACAGAGGAAGTTAATTAGTTACCAAACCAAAAGGTGCCAATTGTGCCACAATCTCGAGAAGCCTCCACTGAAGGGTGATACTGCCCTGCACTTGTTAACAAACTACACCAAAACAAAACACAAGAATTATCCATGACAGCCCAACAGAACTATAGCAGGTGACCTCGACTCAATCTGGCCCAGCACAAATTATTTGCAATCAGGCAAGCAGAATGCTGAAAGGACTACTTTTTTCAAATTATTCAGATAGCTCTATTAAACAGGTGTTTCAGCATAATCAGCAGAGACCTGCAGAAAATCCTCGTGAATTTTGTTCTCCCCGTCTGGATATAGCCTGTAGGCAGCCAGGAGGAAGTGGGTTTCAGAATGCACATTCCTGTGCATAGTTACAAACATTGAAAAAAGGGCGACAAACATTAACGTTCTCAAGAAAGCATCAGAGGAACGCTAAATGCTACTTGCTTCCACAGTCAGCATCTGATAGCCTGGGAGCAGTATGAAATCACAACCTAATTTCATGTGGAAATGCAAACTCTTCGGGTAAGAAACAAAGTAAAATCCATGAGAAGTTCAGGAGGGATTAAACCCAAGGGGCTCTCATCAGCACATCCTTTCATTGCGACTAACTGTAATACTCAACAGTGTGCTTTCTAAACTGTTGACCAGAGACAGTTTGAGGACTAAAATGCAACACATTCTTGTAGTTAATATAGCAGGTAACTTTCTGCAGGCACTTTCCTCTTGTGGTCCAGTGGAGTCATTCAAGGAGAGTTTTATGTGTCTTGCAAGCTGTTTTAGTGCCCTTTCTCTGTACTAAGGCCCAGTCCTGTATGCTGCTAACACTGCAGGATTTATATACCCTAGCAGATGCTCTGCTTCTCCCAAGATCCTTGTAGGTGTCAAAGGAAAGCTGAAATTCAGCTCAAATATCTGGTTCGCCTGTTCTTGGAGTACCAATTAGGGTTAGGGATTAGGGATGGTGGGCCACTCAGAGAATCCTGCAGAAAACCACGCTGTTTTGGAAAAGACACTGGAAAAGATGAGAAATACTTGCTTTATTAGAAGAGGAAGAAGGAAGGAAATACAAAATATATAGGTAGCATGGAGAAAAAGAAGTATGTATGTTCTCTTTTTCTTCTTTCTGAAGAATTCAAATCCGACTCATTTGTACCAACACGGAAAGAAAGTGAGACCAACTTCACAAGCATTTCCTTCCGCCGTCAGCTTCAGCAAAACGAAACTTTGTCCAGCACCCAAAACTGCACTGCCCCGGCAATGCCAATACTGCTTTTCACGTGACTGCACAGTGAACTGGATCATGCAACTAATCTCAGTTTAAAAAGATAAGCAACTCAAAAGATAGGGGATATTTTTAACCCAAATCAGTTCCCCAAGCACACAGTCCAACAGAAAGCTAAACCACCACAACAGAGGAGGTGGTGCAGAGGTTGGGAACTACTATAAGAAGAGCTGCCAGTGAAAGAAAAGCACATGAAAACAACACCCTAAATCCTGTCTGCAGTAAACAATACAAAATAAAAAAGCAAACCCAGTGTTCCAAGAAACAGATAATTTTTTTGTTAAGTGACCACAGGAGTTGCATCTACTTGAAATGATATTTCACAGTTTATATGTGAGCAAGTATCTACCATGAACTCTACTCAGTGCAGCAGAACCACAACATTCCACTTTCTAAGAGGTATACGTAAAAAAAAAGACAGTTTTCTCTCCAGCCGTCATGAAGCGTTGGCAACTCTAACACCATGTGGATGCTCAGTCCTTCAGAAGCTTAGAGAGAGACTTAGAACTTGATCCTGAAGGAGATGCATACGATCCACTATCTCTGAATAACACTACCTAGTAAATAATACTATTTAGAATGATCCGTCAGGTTAATGTGGACAAGAAATTCACGCTTGCCTGCCTCGTGCAAAAAGGAAAACTCCAAAAGAAGGGTGACTGGCGTTAAGGGTTGGAATCCAAGCTACCTTTTTCAGCATGCTATTGAAAAAAAAGGTAATTTAATTTATGTACTTATTACGAGGTACCACAAACAGCATGGGACCTGTGAGAGTTGTTGAGCAAGCAGTTACCTATTGTGTTCTTTTCTTTTTTTCCCAGGTTGTGAAAGAACTAATGGCAAATACAATTGCTGCATCCCTGATTAGTCCTACATTGTTTCTAAGACGCCCTGGGTACTGTGGAATGTCCACTTCAACAAAGCCACAGTCAGGATTAATTCTGAAGCCTTAAATGCTTGCACTGTGCACTGTGGGTCAGAAAAGTTCATTATCAAAGTGGCTAGGACACAGACTGCAAGCAAAAGCAAGATTTGGTAGGCGACCATATGTAGAAAACAGTTTACGCTAGCCTCATTTTATGTTGAGCAGTCTGTAGTTAAAGGGGCATCCTAGAGGGAGGATCTAAGTACTTTAGTCCTCCACTGGCCTTGAAGGGCGTTATTAAAAGAGCGCTCATGGGACTATACACTGAAAGAGGAAAATTTTACTGGACACAGCACGTCATTTGTCAGCCTGTCAAAGATTTAAAAGGACACAGTCCTGCCCAATTCTATTTTCTCCCTCCTGATCTAATGCTTGGGTGTTTTTTTTCCCAACAGAAATGAACACTTGCACTGGACATAATTGCATGAAGCTGGTTTGAATTATATGAGCTTGAAGATGAAATAATCTTAGTTTGATTTCACATTTAAATTTAGTTCACAAGGTCCCAAACATCTCTTCCGCTTTTCTATGATACAGACTATTTATGCCTTCAAATTACATGAAGTACATAGACACATCCACACTTACCGTAAGGTTTTTCTTCAGTTACTTTTCCTGTAGCGTCTAATGTATCAGTAGCTTTGCCCAGTAGTCCAATGGCAGTGTACTTCTGGGATGGAAAAAGAGAGATTAGTGAGTCAGGTCTTCAAGGTTGGGTTTTTTTGGTTGGGTTCTTTGTTTTGGTTTGGTTTTGTTGGGTTTTTTTGGGGTTGTGTTTTTTTTGTTTTTTTTTTTTGACAGACCTCCCATGGANTTTTTTTTTTTTTAAAGATAAAGACTGCAAGTACCAAGTACTTCAAATCGGGCCAGGAAGGATACTATCTGAATAGTCAATCCAGCAGCCTTTCGGTAAGTAAAAGTAAAGATGAAAATATATGTAACTAAACAAAAATTAGATCCTCCATTACATGCACCTATGATTTCAGTTTTAGAAACCCCGGGAAGAAGCACCACAGCATCCAAGTTTTACTATAAATACATCAATACCATAAAGACAATAATAGGGTGGTAAAATCAAAGTCTCTGTGGGATGTCATATCTCCCTGTTGAAGCACAGCACATAAAGTACCTTTCACACACAATCTTTCTGTTCCTTCACAATTTAACAAAAAAAAAAACAAAACAAAACAAAAACCAAAAAGCCACAAAGACCTTTCCTTCTGAAGGCAAAACACTCACTTCCAAAGCAAAGAATTACAATAGTTATGCTATGAAATGTAGTGATATGCAAGTGCCTAAAGTTGGAGTTTTGAACATGTGGAATCTGGTAAGGACCTTGTGACCAGCACAAGGAGTGCAAGGCCACCAAGTGACATCTCTGCTCATCATGGGTTCTCCAAATATTTCTGTTTCAGGGCTTTTTCTTACAGTTCTTCTCTAAAGAAATCTTCAGTGTATATGTTGCAAAAAGGAATTAACCTGTTCCCATGCCAGCGTACTTCTTGTCCTTATTGCATTTCACCTGATGTCCTTCTTTTCCACGTTATCACCCTAAGCACTGCCAGGCTGTGGGCATACAGCAGAATCTGATGGAGCTGGCAGAAGGCTTCCCATGAACCAGATGCCCCATGTCTTTTCACAAGGCTGCCAACACATGAAGACTCATCCTGTAACGTGAGTTTGGGTCAAGTTTGGAGAAACCTTCAGGTATTAAAATCTGTAGTTTGACCCACTGCCTATCCCATTCCATTACATTTCCCTCAGCCCCATTTTAAGCCCAGGGGCCTTCAAAGTAAAGCCTGGGAGAGAAAAATCAAGGTGTTCCACAGGCCTAATTCCCAGTAGGGTTTCAATGAACTTACTCCCAACTGAGATAATACAACTTTGAACCAAGTTGTAAAAGGATGTATCTTCTAGAAGTTAGCTGACCAAATTCTACTGGAACACATCCAAAAAGGTATAAACACTAACATTTTACTCTTTGATGCAATGCATCCATTTTCATGTACTTGCGAAGTACAAACAAGCTCAAGTAATAATAATGTAGGCATATAAATCACACACACAAAATGGGACTACTAAAACATGCCTTGATTTTGTTCCATGTGACAACCTGCCACTTGAATGTATTTCTTCAAGCAACTGCCATGAAATGGAAGCAGCAGGAATAGTCAGACAAAAGGCAGTACAGACTTTAATATAAAAATAGCCGTATTCTTTGCTTACCACATTGAGGCTACCTTTTTCCTAAGTACTGCAGATGTCTGAATCCCCTGACAGCTCTGCAAAATTAGGCATTTTAAAATCAAATTCTTGAAGTTTACATAGTTTTGGGATGCATGCAAAAGAAATGAAAGAAGAATGGATGAAGGCTGCTACACAACAAATATTTAAATAAACTTTAAAGTATATTATCCGCTTTTAGGACCACAAAATTGCCTGCTTTCCAAGACATTTAATGATCTAGTTCTTAACATTTAATAGCATAGCTGGGAAGAGACACTATTCAGCAACTATTCTAGAGGTTAATAAAAACATGTGAGCAGATCTTCATAATTCTAGCACGAAGAATGATCTTAGCAGGTCAGTAAAACTCTAAATCTGAAAGTTTGAGCCCTCACACACTGCCTTCAGATATTTCCAAATCAAATTATTGATACTACTTCAGTTTGAATTACTTTCTTCCTCTTAATTCTGGTTTTGGCTATCTTGTTTCAGGCTGTCTGTTACAATAACATGTTATATTTGACCTCCTGGCAACAGAGGGACAATATTATCTGTTTAAATGTAAACATAAAGTGAATGAACAATACAATCTAGATCTCGACACCTGACTTCCCTTTTAATTTCTGCAAAAAGGGCAAAAAGCCATCCAATTTGTAAAAAGAGCATCCTTAAAAATTAGTCACAAATCCCCAGTCTTAAAGGAGCCTTTAAAGAGTCACAAAAGACTCAAGCCACCGATGCAATAATCCACAAAAAAGGCTATAACAGGTCAGGAAATTAAGAATTACAGTTGGTTTATGATCAGTCTCTGGAGTGCCCTTGGGTATCTACAATTATATATCATAATTCTTACTAGCCGCTTAATAGGGTTTACTTCCCCTTTGTTAGCGTGCAGGACCTGGAGCTTGTAGAAGATAACATGAGAGTTCAGCCTTAATCTATTATTCCTCTTATTTTGTGTCAAAATTCAGCATTAAGTCTCTTAAGACTCTAACTCACTCTGCCCTCAGAAGCACCCAACGGATTCTGAGTCATTTAATAAGTCTTTGGTGACCTTTTCTCACCTGTGTTGGCAATCATTTATTTCTTCCAGTTTTATAAAATACATCTAGGGGCATTCTTCCCATACTCTTAAATTACAAATCACCGCAGCAACACAGACAGCAACTGCTCACAACCACGCTGCCTTCAACCCACTCAACCTGAAACAAAAAAAGCAAGGTAGTAGGTGTTGCAGGCAGTGGAAAAGCCTAGCAAGTGCAGACTGTGACAGGAAACATCCCTATATCAGCAGCTCATCAGAGAACGCTCTGCCAATCAACAGCCCCTACATCCTTGCCCCCTACTCCTCTCAAGAGGCCAGGGCCCAAACCATCAAAGATTAAAAGCAGCCCCTCAGCTTCCCTATGGGATTCCACAACGCGGAAGTGTAGCACATTAAAAGCTAAGATCAATCATTCCCAGTCACAACGTGCAAGCACTGCAGCGTCTAATTCCAACTTCTAACGGTGGTCTACATGGTCCCAAAGCAGAGCCTCACAATTGTACAACAGTACAACAACCCTGAGGGCATACAGACCTTCCCCAAACTATCCTCCATTAGGAAGGCTTACATCTCTCAGCCATCTAGAAAACCATTTTCTTGACGTTATGCCAACTGCAACAAGAGGCAGCAAAGTGATCAGAAGCCCACAAGTATAAGCGGCTCTTTCATTCACACTAGCGAGGAAACAGCCTTAAGAAGATGCTTTACAGTGACAAACCACTGCACTATCAAAGATGATGTAATGTGAAAACTCTGTCACACAGACTGAGGGACATAGTGGATGTTTGTCCTGGTTACCTCAACAAGACCAGAAAGACGGGGAAGTGCCTCAGCAGCCATACATTTACTACCATACCCATGACTAGAATGAAACATGCCATAAAAGCCAGGACTGGAGAAAAAACAGGATGACACAAGCCCTTAAGAAACAAATTACAAACCCACTAATAGATCTGACAGATATTGAGAAGAGGAATTTTGAGAGTCACAACCACAGGGCACAGTCAAAATTCTCACAAAAAATAAACCATATGATGTGTACAATAACATTTTAGTAAGAGAATAGCTATCACTTGGGTTTTTTTCATTTCATATCCAATTTCAGTGAAATCCTTATACTAACACAGAAAGGGAAAGTATATCCATAAAAAAGAGAGAAAAAGGCTTTATCAGTTTACATATTTGACTGTGAAAGGAGGAAGAGGAGGAGAAGGAAGACGAATTCCCTCCCGTAAGAGGGGTTGTACAGCCAGCATAGCTATTAGCTGCACAGCCCACCCTGGGGAGGGGGGTCCTGGAGGCCGAAGCCCCCGGGCTGACTGCCAAGCATGTCTGCCCCACTTAGCGGTGCAAATGCCAGACAGACCACGGCACGGAGCTTCTCAGTTTTAACTGTTAATATATCAAAGTTTTATTTGGAAAGAAGCCAGAGACTTGGAATCTTAAATTATAGCATGTCTTAAAAGCTTTTTCAACCATGGAGAAGCGACACTTTGGAAGAGCTAGACAGAAACACAAGTAATTATGAAATAAGGTCACTAGTAGCTGTCAGGAAGATTTTAAGATAGCTCCCACTTCAAGAATTTCCCAGGCAAGCAAGCTCTCTGGAAGAGGCAGTTCATAAGAGTTCATCCAAGGATGACCCATTTTCTAATCACAGCAGCAACAGAACACAGAAGTGTAAAAGGAAAATAAATAAATAAATAAAGGCTACAGTCCCCTGTGAAAGAGACCGAAAGCTGGGCAAGAGAAGCCATATTCAATAGAAACAGAAGGTCAATTTATGTAAACTGATGTCTGCCTGTGGCTGACAAGTTTGAGAGAACATAAAACAAAACAAACAAACAAAAAAAGAAGTGCTCTAGAGAATGTGAAGGAAATCAGAGTGAGCACACAACAGGCAAGCACCGATCAGAATTAGTGCTCCTGTGCCTGACCCGCTCAGTCTGCACGCCTGGTGCCAGCACTCACGTTTTCGTAGACTTAGGCCACTGAGATAGCAAAGCAGCCTTAAACTCTCAGTTTTACAGTGACATTCAGTTTGTGTGTGATGATTTCTAAAGTACAACTAAGGTGCTCTGGATTTAATATTTACATAACTTATATTTGCTGTTTGTATAACATTAGTAGCTACCAGTGGCTTCCAGTATACTAATCATCCACCAAACCAGAGTACATGAGGTAGACAAACTGGAAAAAAACCCGAGGGTTGCCATAGTTTCAATTATTTTCCAAAACAAAGCACTCTCACTAAGCAGATTCCAATATATTAAAAACACAGAGCCCTAATCTCTTAAAAGCAGGTTGCACAGAGACAAAACAAAGACTACAGGATGAGGGAGGAGCTTCATATTTTACAACAGAGCAAATTTAAAGTTATCAAACACCAAACATGTCCTCTTAATATACACAAACATTACAACTCCTCTTTTCTACCACTCATTTTTTATTCCTAAGAGAAAAAGCTGACTTTGTGCTAAGGCTGCACTAAATTTTATTTACTGCTAGATACTGTAATTGTACTGTCATTGCTGAAGAACCATCTGATCTTTACTCTTGGACTAACAAGATTTTCTGACCTCTTATGTCAGCTTATTAAAAAAGTTCAAACATATGGGGTGACAAGATTTTCAATGTGAAGGACTAAAACCACCTGAAATGGGGGAACCCACAGAAGATACTTTATCTGCAGTTCAGAGAAGCCTTAAGGTGGTAGCTAAAAACTGTAGCAAGTCTAAATTTTGGTGTGGGAGGGCAGGAAAGAGGGCAGACGGGGGAACAATCCCAACAGGAACAGTAGGTCACCCCAGATGGCACCATGGCCCCGCATCACTTACAAACACCATCCAGGCTCAGAACATCCAAGAGGGGATGCAGGCTAAGGTGCCAAAGTGGCTGCTTGAAATCCACAGTCTCTTTATGCAGACCTTTCTGACACTCACCAAAATGTCTCAGGTCGGCTCTAAAATTTCACCTTCAGCTTCAATACCTGTTTCCTCATTCTCTCTTCTAGTACCTACATCACAGATTATACAAAATAGTTTCTATCCGAGAAGCAGAGTTTCAAGGAAATGCATAATTATCTGCCCAGAAATATAAGACAGTCCTTCCAGAGAGGTAAGAGTTCATAGGTACGTACAAATGCACAGATAAAACTGAATGCATGAAAGCCTTAGGGTGAATTCAAAGACACTGCTAAGGCTAAGATGCAGTAAAGTCTAAAAGGCAAGCGCTAAGAGCTTCTCCAAATTACTAGAAAGGAACACTACAGAAAACAATGCAGAATGGCTAGTTTGAATCTGTTAACATATTTTTTTCCTAAGATTTTTTTAAGAAAGAGAAAAAAGTCTTGCCACATTGCAGTTGCCATTTTTTTTTAATGAATGCAAGCAAGAATTGTACATGTAGCACAGACATATACACAATTATAGAAAGGTCAAGAAGAAAGAAGGTGACACTGACCTCGTGAATGGAAGAACAGAAATATCACGCATGCTCTTAAAATATACTGCATTTTTGGAGGAAAGAGCTTCTGCAGCACAATAGGTGCAGTCTCCTCAAGATTTTCAACAGTTTAAAAAAAGTGTGAATATTAATAGAGCATGAAGCTGTGCTATTAATAGATTAGGCCTCTAGGGTGAGCATAAAAGAGACTTGAGCAATACCCAGCAGGTAAAGCCAGCTTACTAATGGTACCACTGCAGGAAAATGTATATCTATACTATTTAACAGCTTCTACAACTTTGCTTTGGGGATACTGGGCAGGGCAGGAAAGGCAAATCAGCCTCTTCTCTTCTTATGACTTGTTACCAAAATAGCAGGTTAATAAATGTATCATATGTTTTCCATTAACAGGTAATTAAAGATGTCGACTGTGTGTAACATGTAAGGGGCACATTTAAGACCATTTTATCCAGCTAAATACTTTAGCCCTTCCTGATTCCTGCAGCCTCCACTGCGCAGGCTTAACATTCTCTCACTGCATCTTGCTTTGCACAGACGCCACTTTAAGTTTTGATAACACCTTCTACACATTCTCAAAACACATCAAAACCAACATCCTTCATGCATTTCCCCAGCCTTCCTTTTATGTAAGCATTTTCCTTGTGACAAAATAAGGAAGACAACCATACTTTCATAAACTGACATTGATCTCTAGTTAGTATCTTGAGGCATTCAGGAAACAAGACATTTGTTGTCACTAACGTGAAATAATACACACAGGATAGAATGTTAAGCTCTATGCTAAGTTTGCATAAACTATGATGAGCCAACCTCCTCTGCTCTGGAAAGAGGTCACGGTATCACAATAGAAAGTTCTGGTTCTGCAAAAACTTTCTCAGGTGTCAGTAGTGTTCAAAGAAAAAAGCAAACTATTATAGCGGTACTTGGATATAGCTGTTACAGACTACAGACATAAGTAGGACAAGTTTTATTAATAACTTGACATCTTTGCACTGTATTGTGCAAACATATAAGGAAGTATTCATTGAATGTTTGCACAATACTGTAACAAATACCATGCAACAGAAATGTCAAGACTTCTCTGTCCTATACCTATATTTCAGGAATGTAATACATTTCATCTCACACACAAAATGGCAAATAAATGGGTGAAATTAAGCAACCACTGCATGTCAGGAAGAATTCACCCAACCAGTCTACAAGGTCTGAAACACATCCATCTGCCCGTGGGTTAACATCTCTCATAAAACAATCACTCCATCTCTGATCTGCCAGTCCTGTTCCTCAAGGGAAACCTATAAAACACCTTTCAAAACAAGCCTGGGAACTAAAATTCATAACTCCACTGGGTTCAGAAAAAAAAAACACACGGGCTCAATAGAGATACTGGATTTATGGCATGCTATAACGTTACCTCACACTAACCCCTTCACATGCCACAACGTATAATCTGCCAGGCTCTCTCCTTCCCCTAGGAGATAACCTTATCATTGCTTTTTTTCCTCTCTTACCTCCCTTGTAAGGAAACAATAATTTCTTTGGGCTTGAACAGAGGCAAAGTAATGACATTTTGTGTAGCTACAATCCATTTTGCTTAAATGAGCAGGTCACATACTGCATTTTTTTGTTACCTCTCTCATCTCAATAGAAATAGAAACTCAGACCCTTGGTTATTGTGGATGGGACACCATAAACAAAGAGGTGTGACAATGTAAAAGGGCATGAACCACAGAGTGAAAAATGAGAAGGCGTTGGGAGATGAAAAATTTCCTAGGGGAAGAGTTAAAGAGCAAACAAACCACTTTTACTTGGATTCCTCCAAGACAAATATAGACAGTTGGATATGGTAATACTGCAGTTTGGAAGAAAAGGCCAAGTAAAACCACAGATGAACAAAAGCAAGATGGGATCTGAAGAATCATCAAGCAAGCAGTAACAGCCCCCCTCGCCTTGTGACTGGAAGCTTGGCTGATCGGTTGTGAACAAAACCTTGCTACCCCACACAGGAGATAAATTGTTTTCTTACTCTGTTTTATTAAAGCAGGTAATGAAATGTAGCCCATCTGTGTGGAACAGTCTTGGGGTCTTACCTATAGCTGCTTGCCCATCCAGAATTGTTGGCATAACACACTGTTGGCATAACACACTCACAAGCATTAACTACTTTTTCTTTCAGGAATGGTCTAAAAGATATCTACTTCACTAAACAAATCTGAAATACACTTATTTTTAAAATCCATGGCTTCTATTTTAGACCTGAGAAAGGGCTTGTATATCCAAACGCCTGGTTTTCCATAATGTAACAATTAGTCTAACAAAAAGTATTACCATTACTGACAAACCTTACCCTTCCAAGAGAATGCTAAAATTATCAGAATGTGAAAAAGGAAACAGAACACAACACGATGCACTGCATGAATAAGTAGTTTTCGTTTTACTAGCTCCAAAAGAAAGCAAAATGAAGCAAAGAGCTCAGCTGGTGATACTGTAAAGAAATTTTTAAGATTAAAAGTAAGTGCACACACCACCAAGAGGATTCTTCAAAATGAATGTCAACTCAATTTTCTTGCACTCATAACTCAAATATATGAACTGGGGCACTAACTGCTTCTGAAATGCATTTAATAAACAAAACAACACAAAACAAAAACCAAAACACAGCAAGGCTCTTCAAAAAGAAAACTAGGATTTCCAAAGAAAAAATGCTTACACCATCACGGTGTGCATGTTAATGTGCAAACACACAAATGTTGGCAGAAGAATAGAGGTCTCAGAGATTCCGAGTTCTTATAAGCCTCCTGAAAATAGACAGATAGAGGAAATAAACCTGTAAAGCTGTAAAGCTTCCACCATGGAAAAGGCTCCAGAGGGAGTCCCACTGTATTACTGGATACCAAAAAGTCCACATGGCGCTTTGGTGTCTAACGAGCTGTAAACAAACGAAGTCACAAGACAAGGCTTCATTAGTTCTGCTCCTTATAGAACTACTAGATGTGCTTTTTAATGCATTATTAATTCATTGAACTCAATGCCAAAAGATGGAAGCTAAGGACTTAATTCAAAAAAAATGAATCCAGGGAGAAAGCTAGCAACCTTTATGTTTGAGAAGTTAAGGGATACAAATTACAGCCTAATTTTTAGGACAGTATGATAATCACAGGACGGAAAGAAACAACCTTCTTTATGGACACTTTGTTTCGCAGCATCTGGTGCCAACCCTCTAGAGGAACAATTCTGCAATATACAAACTCTAATCCTGGAATCACGCTGCAAGAAGTAACTTACACGTCTCTCAGAAATTCTTTTATGTGATTTGAACCAACTCCTGCCCCGGCAAGCTCACTCTCATAGTATACACGTGCGACTGGCAAGTTTTGAGACCTGGTCACTGAAATAGCACTCATTTTCCATCCAGGATTTGCAAGAACTCAAATTTTTCCAATTATAATAAATAGAAATTGTCACACATCAGGTCACTGATGTATCTTAATTCTGCCCATAATCTCTTTTTCTCTTTCTAGCCCCTGTGATCATTTGGAGTTTGGGTTTTACTCTATCTAGTGATTTTTTTTTTTTTTGGATAGCGTTTCATTCTGCCCAAACACTTGGGGTTTCAGATTATATGTGGACCATAACAAGAAGTTGCATCCTCAGATAAAAACAATACGCCCATGCTTTCTGCTCATTAAGAGGCAGTGATTTCAAGCACAGTTTGATGGATGGCCAAGTTCTGGCTTCATTCACACTAGTATGACTAACATTCTCCTAGGGTGAACCCAGATGTTATCTCACTGAAAAATACACAAATTAAGCATGGAACTGAAGTCTGAAAATGTCAATTATCCTGTTTTATTCCACCTAAAAATAAAGGCTGTTTGTGTTGGAAGACATCTCCTCCCAATGGAAAGTATTTGAATAATGAAGAACTTCATTGCTTATTGCTCTTCCCTTTTTTCTTCTCTGATGAGTCCCTGATTATTTCCCTCATTGCTTCTATGTAACAGCACATTCTGGTAGATGAGAGGTTTTAAAACAGGATTACTGCTTTGGAAACTGTGCTGCTACCTAGCATTTTCTAACCCATTTCCCCACCCCACCCCCAAAAAAAATCACTTCTACATTGTGTTTGAGACAGACTAGTCACCCGTAAGACTGAGTCCTTCAGAAGCAATTTACCGTAATAAAAAATTGGTTCATCATATTCATTTTACTACTGAAACAGGAAATATTTTCTCATTCTACTATCTTTATTTTGCAAACACGATAAAATTTCTCTCAAAATAATACAGTGCAAAAATTCCAAGCTGAAAGGAAGAGTGATTCTCTTATGGAACATGTATTAAATGCTTGGTATTAAAATTCCAGATCCAAGAGGATACCACTTCTCCCCCTCACTTGGAACATTTTAAACAAAATAAAGCAAACAAACAAAACCTAAGCCAGCTTGCACATATTTTTATTTCTGGATAAATATTAAGAATTCAATGAGAAATCTGGAACACAAAGTAGGTATTGCCCTTGGCTGCTGCACATTTCTATTTGTTTTGAATTAATTCACAAGGAGGTCAAACCAATGGAGAACTAGATTTACACTGAAAGAGTGACACTCCTTGTATAATGTGTATGAGTTGCAAATCGAGTTATAATGTTCAGAGCTGCCACACAGAGTCAGGAAAGTTTCACACAACGTTTGGGAAAAAATCAGAAATAGTCCAATCTCTGTCAAAGCCACCATATGGAGTTTACTGCAGTAACATACGTTTTGGCCACTCAGCATAGCTCTGCTGCCAACAATGATAGACTGAACTATTTCTTTACAAGATACATTCCTATAACCAAACAGTAAATCCTAACCAGAGAGGCTCAGACAGTTCATCTGAATCTTTATAGTAATAAAAGGAACAAAAGAAAAACATCACACTTCAACGAACACTTTAGCATCCACAATGGTAAAAAGAGATGAAGGAAAAGTATAAATTCCTAGCACATGGCATGGGATGCAAAAAGATACTCAAACCTATTCAGACAGTCATGGATTACATTATTTGTTGTCAGTGTGGTTAAAAAAAAAACAATTAGGCAGATATCTATGGGAGATACTTCAACTTCCTTAAGCCTCTCAAATTATTGTGTGCCTAATTTATTGAAGTATATATAGAAAATAGGAAAGCAGAGACAAGACAAGCTCCAAATGAAGGCTCATGACTGCCCTGCCACCTGGCACAGATGTCAGCTACCTCACACTCTCCGCCACATCAGAACACACAAACAACTGCAGTGGAAGAGCTGGTCTACTGTAAGGATGTAACTTTGCTTGCCTCATTGGATCAAATTCCCACAGCTTACACCAATCTAAGGCCAGGTGAGAGCTGATGGATCTAGCTGAGGTAGCTTACCAGACTGCCCCCACTACCCATTTCTCCTCTGTGTTCCCCTCTCTTGTCCCTCAGCAGCAGCTAGAAGCCTTCTTGAGCTATCTGGGGACAATGTGTTTGGCTAGATAACACTCCTACTGGCTACAGGACTTCACAGTTGCCAAGGAACTTGTGCATACCCTCTTCTGCCAAAAAGGTTGAAATTACTTCATCCATCGCAGCTGTTTCCACTGTGAACATCAGCTTAAGAGATACTCAATTGCTTCACGTGTTTTTAAATCAACATTTTTCGCACATTTAGCTCTGATGACTTAATTTAGCTGAAGTATCTCAATGCCTTTTTTTAACTTAAAAAGTTCCTCCAAAGGAGATGTCAGGTGGTAACTGCTTATGCTTCCACTGTAAACCCAGCTCCAGCTGCTTACTGCATGTTTCAAAATGCAGACACCTCTGAAATCTGGTCCTATAAACCAACTGCAAACCCATTACAGTCAGTGCAGAGACTGACACTGTTTTGTAGACACTGACTACAGTTTTGGATCAGACTCTACAGCTACGTCTTTTCAACCTGGTTGTACTCTCTTCTGCCAAATTATTTTCCTTTGAGTTGAACTGAAGACTGTCAATCAAATTCTACCTCAAGTTATCAGTTCAGCACCTGTAAAGAGCTTAAGACCAGAAGACTGTGGCAAAAACAGCAGAATAAAATGCATTAGAAAGGCTATCAATTTGCTGAGCCCACTATTGACTTTTCCCCGAGTATAAAATGAAATCTGGAAGGCCTAATTGATTTCTGCATCTGTCGTTCTTACCTGAACTTCTCATTTAAAAATAATGGCTAAAAGCACAGGATTTTACTTGCAAAGAAGGAATCAACGCTGGTAGATTATTCTTGGGAGTACCTGCACTTGTTTGCGTACATAACACCTACAATCTAGAGCGCACGCACCAAAGACACAGTACAACTAATCAAAAGCAGCAATGAAAAAGATTGTTATCTGTCAACGCTCCAGTCTGGATTATCTCATGCAGCCACAGGGCTTTAGTTACCTTTGGCTTCTTACACGTGCCTATCCATGCATTTGCAGAGCATCCGTCTACAGAAGCTGCAATCTGGAACGATAGCTACTATCACAAACGCAAAACACTCTTCATTCCAAAAGGTGCCTCTTAAGGCCCCATGGTATTTAAGAAGAGAGAAAAGAAACAAAGACCATCTGTTACTGCAAGCTAAATAACAATTATGTTATCTACACATAAGGAAAACAACCAAAAACTGAACCATCATACACCATTACATCCTGAAAACATCATTTACAATGCCAACTTCATTACAGTTTTCCTCCTTTTTTTTTTTTTGGTTGAAAACACTAATTATTCTAGAAATCTTCCTGTAAAATAGGAATCTGGTCCTTATTAACATTTTGTAGAAAAAACAAGATAAACAAAGGTTTTAAAATAACATCTCTGGATGTAAACGTCTTAATATCAAATTTCTGACTAAATGCAAAAAGGAACTGAAGTACACACTTAAACTAAATGCGCAGGATGGTCGAGGTATTTGTATGTTGATGCAGCTCTTCATTGGAAGAAAAAAAAAAACACAAAACAAACAAATAAAAAAACCACACTAATACAAGTCATTTAGCACTCCTTACCTTGGAACCTGCCAACATAGTTCTCAGCATTTTTGTTCCTTTTCCAATACCAACCACTGCAAAGACAGAAGGAGAAACGAGACTTCAAAAACAGCTCTGCAATTCCGTTATTCAACACCATTCATTACTAAATATTATGCTAGTCAGAAATACAGCCTTTCACGCTCTGTTAGCAAAGAGAGTCAATGCTTCTGAGAAAGTATCTCTGATGTTCAAACAACGTGAGACTAGTGAAAGGAAAAAAAGTCTAAAGCAGAAGACAAATAAGCTTCATCTACTGTTAAAATGCTTTAATTCAACCCCTAGATTTATTTATCTTTTAATCACCAAAGAAATGGATAGCGCAATTAACGCCGCCTTTGGTTTGATGAAGGCTATGGCTCACTAATAATGAATCTAGCCTTCACTGTAACTAAATAGCCCTTTTAAAGGTTGATAGTGACCAAGAGCAATACAGCCAAGATAGTATAATGAAACTGTTTATCAGCCTTACAGCAAGAAAGCAAAATACTCAAAAGGCCCAACTGCCTCTGTCAAAAATCTTTTATAATCAAACCCTTCTATTATTGTGTATGTACAGAATAATGTCTTTTCAAACTTACACCAGTATTCTGTGAACCAACAATCAGCCAGCTTTTCATAAAAGCAGCAGATAGCAAGAGCGCTCTATTTTATATTTTATTTTAAAGCTTTTTACAACAAGGTGCCTTCCCTGAATATGATTTTCTATTGATTTTCTCCACATACAGCAACCTAAAGAAACAACAACAACAGAAGGAAAATGGGGAACAATGAAAATTTTAGAAGGAAACTAGTTTTGTGTACAACTCATGGAATACGAAACAGCGTATGTCCTTGATTTTAATAGAACTACAGAAGTTAAGGGAGCTTGCAGGAAATCAGCTTTGTGTTAATCAGGAGCCAGTACCAAAAGCATCAAAGCAGACAATGAACCTTTTTAACCTTTTTTTTTTTTTTTTTAGACAAACACGTGTGCTCTGCTGCTTCTCAGTCTTTACATTCTGAGACTCGTTAGACTACTTCTTATTCTCAATTACTTCTCCTCTTGTTCCTGACGGTTTTTAGTCACACATGCCCTCGTGCTTGCGCTTTTGTGTTCCTTCAGTTCAGCCTGCTCCTGTCATGTTCACCAGATAGCAAAGAGCTGCAACATGGCTGAGAAAAGCAGATAAGCACACAGATAAAACTTTATAACCAAGCACTTCTCTTGCAATGTGATGACATCACTGACACTTCAACATAACTGCTGAGCTGAAATTTGTGAAGAGTGTCAGGAGATTCAACGGAATAATTCTAAAGAGACACTGAATGCTTTTGTGAACAAGACACTAACGATTTTCCCAATTAATCATCAGGTTGTGTAGCACGTGTATTGTTGAAAAATGACATAAACTAACCTTGCCAGACTACATAGAGTGTAATAAGGTTTACCTGAATATTTTACTTTTAATTCGCCAGCTTCTAAACCACTTCTTGAATCGCATTTGCTACTTGGCTTTTTAATACATCCTTCAGTTTCAAAAGAATTACCATCACTCACTTATCTCTACCTTTTTATAAATGGCTTAGATTCTCCTAGGACAGAGGACCTCCAACCTTCCTTACATAAGGTACAGCGCACATTACGGAGATGTGCTCATTCTCAAAAGACGTAAACACATTCCTCAGAAACTTTACCGCTAGGTTTTAATTTTTATACTTTTTCATCTTTTCTTCTACTATGGAAGCATAGTTCATAACTGCCATATGAAAACAAGCCAAATATTTACAATTCCCATTATACAGCAAGAAACACTGAACTGGAACCATGGCTCTATACAGATATTAAAAGAAGACACTCACTAAGACTTGACCTACAATTCCTTGCTTCTTTTATCTAAAACATGAGACCCAGCAGTGAGAAGCAGAAGTTGAGTCCCAGCTCCCACCACCTTCCAAATGCAACAGAAGCCACAGATGGGAACAGACAAAAGATTTTGCCTCTCAGACAGCAGCTGCTCCAGGCTCCTACCAGTGCGGGGCCATCACATACCACCTGGTCTCTAAGGTGCCTTTCATTCACATGCCATACACTGATCACTGATCTCTGTATATCCTTCCTCATTTACACTTGGTGTTAGTAGGAAAGAAATACAAAAGTATGTTTTCTGATGAAAAGCACTGCCCAGTTATTTGCAGTACACTTGGCACACTAAGCAAGGCTCTGTAACAGCTAGTTCCCATGAACAAAGTTATAGATATGCAGTACATAAAATTTGGGAAACAGCAGTATAGATCAAGAAAGAAAGGTCAGAGGTTTCAGAAAATAAATACTTCTACTATATTACTGTCCATGAGGAAAGAAAGCATCCTGCCTCACCACCCTATGCCAAAAAGTAGCACGTTTTCTGAATAACTTGTTCTGTTGTGTCCTCCCCTCTCTCCTCATTATCCTACCTGAACCCACAAGAAATCTGAGCACATTCCCTTTCCCACTCTTCTCCAGTTTTGTTCTTTCCAAACTAGCTACCATTGATTTTTCTCTGTGTGTTTTGTATGGCAGTGGAATGAAAGATCCTGTGCCTTTTTTTTTTTTTAATCGATCTATTGCATATTAAGGTGATGCACTTCTCTGTCTTTACCAAGCATGTCAAGCCCAAGTACTTTTTGTCATGCCACAGGAGCAGGCTTTGGAGACTGCTTGATATCAGAGAACAGTAGGAGAAGCAATTAAGAAGCATGAGTGATTTTTCTTTTCCTATGGATCAATGCTGTTGACTTCCCACGATGAGCAGTAGCATGCTCAAAGGGAACATTTGTGTAAAAGGAAAACGTCCACTTCAGCAATACACAAGGTATTCTCCGGTGAGCAGCCACACAGTACAGGAAATTGGAACAAAATGAGTTTACTTGTAGCCCAAGAATGTTACATTTTGCAATGCTCACAGGTGACAGAGAAAGACAATTACCAGCCTATGGGCCTCCACTAGCAACAGACTCAGCAAACAACATCCCCTTGAAGCACAGCTCTCCCTGAGATGTCATTACATCAAAACTCACTGGATTTACTTCCAGTGTATATTCATAGTTGCACCTGTTGATTTTCAATACCAAAAAAGTATTGCTGTTATTTCTTCTAGCCAAGTAAAGCTACAAGGCTATGATTTAAGCAAGCTGTAGTTTGCACGTTACTTATCAAGAAAACTATTGGTTATGATGTATGATATGGGAATAATCCGGCCCAACGGTCATACCCACAGCTGAGTTTTCAACACCAGCAACTGACGCATCCTGTTCCTTAATAAAACAAAGGAATTTGATAAATGGATTGCTATCAAAATTAAAAGAAAAAAGCTCTTTGATGATTCTTCTTTATTAAGCAAGACAGGACAGAAAGCAAAAACTGTTTCTGTGCTGAGCCTCAAAAAAAGCAGCAGCTGAATTGCTCTTATACTTTTTTCATTTGGCTAGTATTACAACCCAAAAGGCTTCCTCAAAATTCAAAAAAAGCATTAGTTTAAGAAAAAACACTTTAGAAAATTATGATGACTATAAATCCACAGCTTAAGTAAGAAGGCCATCAATTTCTGAGGTAATTTAGAATTCATTACACAAGAGTCCGTATTTTCATGTAGTAACCGACAAGTTATTTCAGGAGTTTAGGAGGGGGAGGAATACAGCCTTCTGTTAAGAAACACATTATATGCATGTAAAAGTATATGCAGTAACCTGTCCTTCCCACAAAACCACAAACCCTGTCATTTGTATCCCAAATTGTTTTTCCACTCTGATTTCATGTAGGCATGAAAATGTTTCCTGAAATCATTTTTGATGACTGTATTTATATTTTTCATTACCCAGAACTCCTGCTGCTGCACTGTCCAAAGTTCCACCATGTCCAATTTTCAAAACCTGGTTTCTTTTGTTCCCATTTGTTTGCACACCAGCTTCTGCAAATAGAAATTGAAAGGAGGCATTAGACAGCCTTAGAAGATAGGAAAAATAGCACATATTTCCAGATTGCTAAAGGAGATAAAAATGAATTATTAAAACTATGAATTAGTAGCGCAGAAATTGCTGTACTGAATAAGACCAATGATTCATCTAGAAATACTCCCAACCTCAAAAAATTTTTGAGCTATTTTCCCTTAGATTCTAATCAAGTCTTACATACTGTTATAAACAGACGTTCAGAAAATACTACCACAAAACCTGGCAAACAGTTCACCTGTGAAGTTTCATTAACAAAGCATGCAAGAACTATCAGCAGAGTCCCCAAAATCACCTATTATACACAAATTTTATGCTACGTAATCTGAGTAATTCTTGTTGTATTTACTGCCATGTAATGGGCCACATTCATTTGCATTTATGCAGCCCTATGGAAACTCTGCAAATGAACTGAACTTGCTCACTGCTGCTTTCAAGCTGTCAGAGCACCTCAACCCACCATACTTTCTATGCAGCTGATGACTCCAGGAATTTTGCAGAGTCCAATGCCCCTTATTTATTAGTATTAAATATGACAAATGCTCTAAGCTCCCTTACCTATTTCTATTATCTCTTCATTATGCCTTTCACATCAGGGAATCAGACATGATCCAGCTAAATCTCTTCCATGCAGTCAGTGCCTACACTACAGTTCACTACAAAGTAAATCAGCCTAAATAAGCAACCACCAGTCTGAAAGTCTGCATTCTGACTTCATCAGCAAGTGCCCAAAAGCCCAGATTATATGATCAAGTCCCCATATCCATTATAAAGAGAATCCAGGCCACAGTCACTCATGCCTTTGCCATGATCACACTTTTTTTACCCTAATATCTGACACTCAGGCTTCCCTGTATTCAGAAAAAGCAGTTTCTGCAGAGTGAATGTGCCCAGGACTTTCAAACTCCTCGAAACGCTGTGGTTTTTCACTCATTTGGCGATATGTTTTTTTTTTAATGGTAACAGGCAGCGGGACTGAAGCAGAACACCCTGCCATTGCAGTGCTGCAGAGATGCTGCTGACACCCATTGTGGCAGATGGGTGCACGCTGTCCCTGGGACCATGCTCGACAGCTCCCCTGGCCAGCTGGGATCCCCTGCACTGTGCACTGCAGGGCTGGAGCTTTCTGCTGGAGCAAATCTATCTCATCCCCGTTCAAAAAAAAGGCGCACATCATGCTGCACCTTAGGCGACAACAGATGCCTCCCCCAAATAAGCAAGTGGTGAACATGGCCTTGCAGCTCACCGTGCAGCGTGACCAACACACTGAGCCTTGCAGGGACACAGCAGCTCCACGCAGCGAGCCAGAACACGTCCAGAAACGGCTCCATCCCCCAACCTGGGCCACGCCGTGGCTGTGAACTACCACCAACAAAAAAGTATCAAAAAACCAGTTCTCCTTTAGTTTTCTGAATGCTGAAAAAGAGGGTGCAGTGGTTTGACAGGGGCTGTGGTTCCAGCACGCTAACAAACGCACACGCTACCGCATGCTGCCCACCCCGCCGCCATGCCGGGTAGGGCATCCCTGGCCGAAACACTTGAGGACTAAATGGGTGTTCGCTTCGTGCCGGCCTGCTCCTGCCCGGGGACTGCGGGCACGGCCTGCGCACGCTCTCCTGTCGCCATTTCCTTATTTTACCACCAAAACCCTACCTCGGGCCTCCAGGCCCAACTCGGGGAGTCTGTGCCGTGCCTCACCTCGCCTCCCCCGGCCCGCAGCCTACCTGCCAGCAGCCTCTCCTTCAGGAGGTTGAGCACGCCGGCCGAGGTGGGGCCCTTGGGCTTGTAGACGGCGAAGAGCCCGCTCAGAGAGAAGAGCTTCTCGGCGGTCTTGCCCAGCACGACGCCGCCCGCCTCCCTGGCAGCCATGCTCCCGGCAGGC
>VYZM01009982.1:576021-587245 GCA_013398915.1 Dromas ardeola | reverse complement strand
CTGGCAGCACGGAGAGACGGGCCGGCTGGTGGGAGCCCCTCAGCCCAAGCAAGGTGGCTTCAGGCGGCTCCCCCAGGCAGAGGGGCCGACGGAGGCGTTGCTGGGGAAGCTCGCTAACCGCTGTGTCCCCTCACCCGTCACCTCAGTCCTCGTACCTTCGTTGCCCAGCTTGAAAGAATTATATTCTGCTGACCCGGTGCCGAGTCCATTAATCTGCCTGCCTTCATATGTGTCATATAAGAGGGCTCAGGGAAGGCAGGCTTCCCTCCGGTCTCTCGGCTCCCCACAGCAGCGCAGCCTGTGGGGTTTCCTCTTCAGGCCCCATTTGTAGAGGCTCATTTCTCTGACGACACTCCCAAGGCATTTAAGCAAGCTGAGCCTGAGCAAGGCACCGAGAGCCTGGATGTTTCATCCATGTGTTTCATTTATTCCTTTGTAAGAGCTTGCGATGAAACCATGAAGAGACACTGTTTCGGGGAAATAAATACATGGTTAGCCAGGGACTACGCGTGTTCCCAGTCCTTCACAGAGCTTGAGGGAAGCAAATCTTCCTGATGAAGTCGTTGGCTGTCTCTGCACACAGCAGGATCAAGGTCCCTGTGTGGTTTTCCAGAGTCGGAAAATGCCGTCCACATCAGGCACACGGGGCCCAGAGCCTCCAGCTGCAGGCTGCCACCACCGCCTCCATCAGAGGGGCAATGGCCTCCTGCCACCAGCAGCGCCCACCAGCCTCCCCTGCACGCCTCCTGTGCCTATTATTAATCAGGCACCTTATTTGCTTAGACCTCATCTACACAGCTGTAATCTGACTGTGGAAATGTTTGCTGTTACCATAAGCTGCGAGGGTGGATTCCCCAGTGAGCGGTACAGGTGGTCATCTTTCCAGGACGTCTTTCGAGGTAGAAGCGAGGTGTCAGAGACTTTCTCCAGAAGGCAAAATGGCAAAGCCACACAGGGGTAAAAGTGGTAAAAATTGCTACTGATTTACATGCAGTTAAAATTTAAGCGGAGTTGTGAAAGGCATGTTGTAAACCATGATGGAGTTTTTGTTGCAGACATAGTTTAGTCAGGCTAACTGTTCGAAAACTATTCTCACCAATCCCCTGATAAACAGAGCTTAAACACAGATTGCTCTGTAAGCAGGCTCAAGCAAAACTATTTAAACATGACTATTAAGAAATGGTGTTAGTAAGGTGCCGAGCAAGGAGATTGCAGCGCAAGGACTGAAATGCAAACCTGTCACACCGTCATCACCAGCAGTATCGTTGGGCCAGCAGACTGCTCCGAAAACATCGCAAAGGATCAGAGGGAGATTATGCAGAAATGGGAGCTGCTCACTTGGCATCAAGATGTCCTTAATGCAAAGAGCACCTCAGCTTTCCAATAATGCAGTGGCAGATGGGGGCTGTGAATAAACTCCCTGTACTGCCTTCTCAGGACTAACCTAAGCAGAGAATTGTCTAAAATGATGTAATTAACCTGACACAGATGTAGGGCATGAGTTGAAGGTCAGTGTCTGTCTCCCAATACTGTTTCCACAAATTATAGAAAGCTTTTATTCTTCTTTTTTTTTTTTTTTTTTAGGACAGGGTTTCACATGTCTAAAGAGACTAAACCCTACTCTCATTTTTCATATTGAGCAGGAAGTTCTTGTATATCTCCCAAACTTCTGCATCAGCAATTAAAACACAACACTTTGTTATTGCAGCAGATGGAGTCTTTGAAGGCTTAGAAAGAAGAGGTTTGCTTTGACTTCAGTAGGCATTGGATAAGGGCCCAGAATAAGAATTGTGAAAAACTATTAATGATTGTCAGTATTTTAGTGAGCTGGAAGTTTAAGTGCACATAAATCACACATGGCTCTCTTCATGGGGCAAGGTTATTCAGCATTCAAAATGGTGGGAATGATGTACCAAACTGTTCATCTCAAGGGCATTATTTCGGATTTGCCTCATGTTTCTTGTGATTAAAAGTCATTACCATCTGCTCAGTAGCCTATTTGAAATGAGATGTTTATCTCCAACGATTCCTAGCCAAGCCAGGATCCACAACAACCAAACGCATGATTAGAGTTACTGGCTTTATTTGCAACCTCAATAAAGGGGCTCAGAAAGTGGCTGAAAGGATGATGTTGCTTTATGTATGGAACATGACAGGTCTAGTAGAGGCAGGCCAAATCCTCCACTCAGGTCACTGAAATTGCACAAAGTAATGCCTCGAGGGTCTGGTGCAACTATGCTTTATAGAGAAGAGATAATGGGTAGTAGCTGTTGTACGTGCAAACAGCACATGAGTGCTATTGCACAAGAGCAGAATCCGTTACTTTCTTGTGCAGAACGGACACAACATTTCCTTCTGCCTTCTCCAGGAAGATGCTCACTTCTTTGTGTGCTTTCCCACTGGCTTTTTCTGAGGTAATGCTCACAGCCCACAGTGCAGAAGAAAATGATGCTGCATTAGAGCTTTTAAAGTATATTCAGTAGCAACAGGCCATTTCTGTATTTGTGTTCACTTTATGATTCCAGCTTTATTGTCTGTATCCAAACCAGAGCAAATAACTGCAAGGTGGTCAATCACGGCTCATGTTCTTCCTGTAAAAACAGAGTTGCAGCTGTTTGAAAGTTTAGGTCCTAGCCATGTAGACTGCTCCCTTGTCAGCTAGTGGAATTTTGTCCATAATAGGAACTATCAAAGCCTGAAATAGATTTTTTTTCCTCTAACTGTTCCATCTGTTTCGATAATAAGGCATAGATAAAGATCTCTTCAACTTGTTAGTTCATTTGGTCTCATTCAGAGGGGCATGAAGCACATAATTCTTTGTGTGAGAGTGGTTCTTCTGAACAAAAGTAGGTTCTTCAGTATCTTGTTGAAATGCAGCAATTTTGAAAAGAGAATGTCAATTATTGCGTGCAAGGGAAAGATAAAACTACCCATGGCATACACTAATCCTAGGTTTGGCAATTTTTGTTCGTCATTCTGCCCGTGAGAAAAGGTTCATAAACTACAAGTATTACATGAACAGATTTTTGTATTTTGTTCAGAACAAGATCATTAGTTAAGGTTTACACCAATTTGGATTTTATATCTATGCTTTTGTTTATTTTTCATAATATTTTCTTTCCACCTTTATTCTGATTTCTCTGATATTAGAGGGATTGTTTTTAATTGAGAAAATGACAAAAAGAGGATTTGGTTAGCTGATTTAATGCAGATTTATAGTGTCAAATTGAGTTGAACTGGGCAGAATATAGTAGGATCCAAATGTTTTTAGCTGTTCCTTCATTATGTCAAATGCAGTTCTGGCAGTTAGGTAAACAAGAGAACCGCAATTTTTCCTGATCGCCGGTAGGTCACACGTCATAGAATCATTTAGGTTGGAAGAGACCTTTAAGGCCATCAAGCACAACCGTTAATGTAACACTGCCAAGGCCACCACTAAACCGTGTCCATAAGCACCACGTCTACACGTCTTTTAGATACTTCCAGGGGGGGTGACTCAACCCCTTCCCTGGGCAGCCTATCCCTTTCAGAGAAGAATTTTTCCCTAATATCCAATCTAAATCTCCCCTGGCACAACTTGAGGCTGTTTCCTCTTGTCGTATTGCTTGGGAGAAGAGACTGACCCCCACCTCGCTACAGCCTCCTTTCAGGTAGTTGTAGGGAGCGATAAGGTCTCTGCTCAGCCTCCTTTTCTCCAGGCTGAACAACCCCAGTTCCCTCAGCCATTCCTCATAGGACTTGGTGCAGAAATATGGAGAAATCTGATACAGAGTTGACCTCAATTGCTCCTTATGGACCCTTTCTAAACATAATACATTAATAAGTGAGGACAGATCTATTATGGACTGTGAAAGTACTTTCAATCTCTGATATGTGCCCAGGTGTGTCTCTAATGACAGAGGACTAAGCATGATCTGGAATCAGAAGATTCAGTGACACTGAGGGGAAGAAAAACAAAATTTTGCAGTTCTTTGATTTTGTTCCTAATAAAAGTCTCAGTGAGGTTCTCAGTTCTTGTTTAATTTTGCAGTTTCTTGTTACAGTTGCTGTCAAAGAACTAATTTTCTGAGACACTGCATCCTAATAAGAAACAACGAAGACTTGACCAGATGTGCATATGGAAGAAGACTTCACATGAGGGATTGTTTATATGAACTATTCAAGTCCAACCTGCCCTTCTGTAAATTCAGAACATAAGGTTAAAAGGACCTAGACACTATCAAATCTGGGAAGCTGCTAAATTCCATGGCTAGAAAAAAAATTGAGCAATATGAGTTTAACTGGATTGTGTTTTCTTGAAAAACATTCAATCTTGATTTGGAGATACTGGGAGACAGAAAAAAAATAGTTCTGTAGCTTCACTAGTAGTTCAAATTTATACCTGTTTTCTCAACTGGCTTTGTACAATTTTAGCATTCAGATAAACATCTTGTGAGCACACGTATAGACTCTGATTAATGGTTTATGATAGATGTGCAGAAAAGAGAATACCTGAACTCCTCAAATGACCTCCTTTGCTTACCTGTTCATTTGAGTGAAGGAAGAGATTGTACCTCCAGAAAACAGCCATCTTCAACATCTAGCGTTAAACTCACATCAAAGATAAATACATATTGTTGTGGTAATTTTCTTGGCATGAGAAAGCTAAAGCCTATGAAGCCCCCATCTGTGGGGAGTGAAGAGCTGCTCTTCCAAAACATTCTGCGCTTCCAGATTCAATGTGCTGTAACCATAGCAGTGGCAGAGACATCTCCTCTGCACAAACAACTGATGCAGCTCAGGTCCCCAGCCCACTACTGGAAGCCTGTATCAAATGCTTAGGGAAAGCATAAGAATGAACACTGCAAGGAGTTTCCTTCGTCCCTCACATACCCTCCCAGCTCCTTCTTGTCGGCAGCTGGAGATATTTTTAGCCAAAGCTTTAATGTGGACCACTGTATTTAACCATTATCAGTGGGTCTTCCTGCTGTTGTCTAATCTGCCTCATTGCTTTGAAACCATATCTACATTCAGCTTTTTCTCTGTGGCAATGAGTTTCTCAACTTAGTTGGAGGTTGTATGAAGGAGTTCTATTTTTTTTGTCCTTTATTTTGAGCTACCTTGACTAGCACTAGGTACCTCCTGATTCTAGTACAATGGAAAATGAAAAATTCACTCATTTATTTCCTCTGTCTCTCTTATGATTTGAAAGGCCTTAAATCATATCTTGCTCTCCCTCCACCTGTCTCTTCTCAATGTGAAGTATCCTATTAATTCTTTCTGAAGCTTTCTATTTAGTCACTCCTTGGACAGAGGCTATTTGTTGGCTATAATCTTCATTATGATTGTAACTATCTTCTCCATCTATTTTTAGATTTTATAACATCCTTCTTGATACAGGGTAACCAGTACTTTACTAAGCAGTTGAAATATGGCCATGCTATGGCTTTATAGCATGGCATGACAAGACTTCCTGTTGTGCTTTTTGTTCCTTCCTTCCTTTTTTGATCTCTTTATGAGGTGCAAAGCTTGACCTCATGGGCACAGCTGTAGAGCCTCTTTCTGCACCAGTAAGATCATGGAGCATCATTAACAGAGCTGGGGACAGATGGTGGCAGGTGTCTCAGGCCCTCACCACATTTTCCTGACTGCCTGACGCTTCATGTATTGCAAGTGAAGCTTTCTCAACCTAACTCTAACTGGATAGTTTTCTCCAAGACACCTTCTTTCTTTTGTTCCCTAGAAAGATTCCGTCTTTTGGCTCTCTTTCAAAGAAAGACACACTCCCCACATTCATCTTCTCCCTGATCATTCACCCCTTGCAACTGCTCCTGAATATCTGTTTAGCTTAACACCTTCTTTACTGGGAGAGGTTTGTAAACATCACCAGCCCAAGCACGTACCTATGATAAGAAGGTCAAAGCTGTGGATCCATTGTCCCAAGAATGAAATTGGAGCCGAGGAGGTGTTTGGTGTGTTCCCTGGCCAGAGAGTTAGGGGCCATTCTGGCAGGTTTTGCCTGGAAGATAACCTGCTGGCATGAGACCAACCATAGCACTTGTCCTCCATCTTCTTTTATTGTCAGAATCTCACCCTAAATAAGCACAACTAACCATGCATTGGTTCCAATTAATTCAGAAGTGCAGACAAACAAAAGTAGCCATTGCCCACGGGCGGGGGCTGCCAATTGCATCATTAATGAGAACTCCAGAATCAATATCAAGCAGCTCCAGGCAGTGAAGTATATTTCTAATGCACGTTATAATACTGTTGACAGAAATTGTTCCATTTGCTATAAATTATTCAACTTTTAATTGTTTAGGCTTTGGAGTCTGTAAAGATGCTAATTGCCAACTGTAAGATTAAATTGATAATGTCTGCTTTTTATTTTCTTAAAGTTGGACTTAAAATCACAGAGAGAAGAAGGACTTTGATTTTACAGATACCTTGCTAAAAATTAGGAGATCAAAGAGATGATGGGTATTCTGCTTTTTTATTCTGGGTTGCAGTCATTAAAACAATGTTCCGTATTTACCATGTCTGTGTGAACAAAGTAATAAATATTTTGACCAGCACGCATGCCTAGATCAATATTCCACCCCATCTGGGTTATCCCATCCCATATCTTGATCATGGACAATGACCAACCCTAAGATGAGACTATATTTTTGCCTGTCACATCTGAAGTCCTACACTTTTCTTCAAAATAAGAAGGTAAAATGGAGTCAAGTATTTGTCAGTTTTCTGACATTTCCTCCAGGTTTTCATGTATTTATATCATTCTTTCACTGGCTGTTTTATCTTGCAGGATTTGTAAGGATATTGTCTAGACAGATGGACAAAGAGAAAGTGGGCAAATGATAACGAGAAGTTTATTCAAAAGTATTTTTGCTTAGAGAAAATATGCGATTTGCTAGAAATATAAATCTGGTATCACCTATAAAGTCAGTCTGGATTTTTCTACTTTAAACTGTTTTTCTTTAATTTGAACCTCTGCTTAAACTGTTTGATGAGGAAAAGAACTGCTTGTCATGGTATCCTGATTCACGTCCCACTTCTGAAAGGAACATCAGTGCATCCAATCTCAAATGTGAAAAATAAAATAAAATGAAATAAAGAATGTTTTCTGCTGTTAGATGTTGAAAAATCCTTCCTGGAAAGCTGAAAAAAGGCCAAAGTATTTTTTTCTTTTAGCTCAGAAGTTCACTTTGAAGCAATATTCACTTACAGAGCTGAAGAGCTTGATCCCAGGAGTGCTATCTGTTGAAGTCAGTGAGAGGTAAAGGATGCTCAAAATCATGCCCTAATTGCAAACTTGGCTTGAAGGTACGTTCTACATCCTACTAAGAAGCCAGTTTACAGCAATCATCCTGTGCTGTAATAAAGTCATGGTAGGCTGTGGTGCCCGAGACTGCCAGTGTGTAACTGTAGTGTTGAAAAGGGGCACTAAATGGATGTACCGTGGCAATGATATTTTGGCAAATGATAATCAAAAGGTGACCGGGTACGTGCAAAAGATGATCCACTTGAGTTACTGCTTCAATAAGGATACTCTGCTTGAGTATCCTTTTGGTTTAAGCCCTTGTGTTCATAGGAACATTATTAAGTTACTTTGTTTCTGGAGTGTATTTATTACTTTTAAATCCACTGCAGTCTATTTAGTCTTTCTTGATGCTTCTTTGTGAAACATTAATGAGAAGCTCACGCACAGAGTCATAGAATTTTTCTGATTACTCCATTCATATTTAATAAGCTTGAGGCTTACACTTCAGAGCAACAACAGAAATTAGATAATGCACTACTTTAGTCCTGGAGTGCCCCTAAATTTGGCTCTAAATTATTCATTATACTGGCTGAGGGCAAGAGAGCTGTCGTAACCCTAAATTTATCTAAATCCTACATTGTCTAATTTGTGCCTCTTTGTTGTTATTCCCACTTTAAAAAATAACTAATTTTTATTAAAACTGAAAACCTCCAGTTTTCATCTGTTGCAGATTTATCATCATTCTCTGAAAAAGTACTGCAGTCAGCTAAAAACAAAGATAACTTAGTAGGACTTCATCTGTATATACAAAATGTGAGCCCTGCAATCAGTGAGACTGGGAAGATCTGTTTTGTTAAGGTAGTGATTGTATTTTCTAGCTTAGACAGTATTTTTTTTAAACTGTCAATTAAACAAGGACACAGTTATTAACCAGCTGCACTCCCACGTTTTTAGATTTTTATGGTTTCGTTCTATAAACTAAATGTCTCCTTCATATGAGTTATATCCAGAAACACACTATCAATGTAATATTTTTAGGGTCTTTAAAGTAAATAAACCTTGTAAGGTAAAAGGTCTAATCTAAGCCTAGGTGGCCTCTCAGGCAGAGTCTAAAATCGTATCTTAAATGTTGGTGGGTTCATAATCTATTTACCAAAACATTCAGAATTTGTCATACCTTCTGATTCATTGCTATGAATGTCCTATTCTTAAAAGTCACATCTGAAAACAGGACCACAAAATATATCCCAGTTCAGACATGTCCCAAGTGTCACAAAAGAAGAAATTTCATAAGAACAGTTCACTTCAGGTGACTTGCGTCCTCTGATCTGATCTTCTAGTAGATATTTCCTGTTCTCATGGGAATGGTTCATAAACCACTTCTGAGTTTAAACCTTTAATGGAGTATGTACATATGCCCATCATCAAAATGGATCAGGTACCTCTGGCACTGGCTCTGAGATTCATCTCTAAGGGTTACTATAGACTGGCTCACTGCCTAACAACATGGGGCAAAACCAGGCTCACGGGGAGGGGTACCAGAGCGTCAGTGAAATACCACCTCCTTCCAAAACATCTCAGGGGAAAAGAAATATGAAAAATAAAGTGGGGTGCAACTGCATCGCACACACGGAAGAGGAACCCAGAAGCAGTGCAGCTACCCCCACTTTTTCCTCATTCCCTGCACTGCTGAGTGAAATGGCCACGCTGTGGAAAGCTCCAGTCCAGATGAGTGGCAGCACAAAAACAAATCACTCATTCCCACGCCTCAGCTTGACCAACCAATCTGGTCTAAAAGGCCAAAATGAGAAAATCGCATAGAAAATGTTGTTACACTGTTCCTAAAACACATTAAGTCCCCATTAAGAGTTTAGAACCTCTTTGTACTCATTGCTTTTCAGGTGAGGTGGGTGGTAATGCATCATTATCGTCACCTGTTATTAAGAAATGAAGTAACACGTGTAAGAGTCGGAGGCATTTTATCGCATCTCGAGTGCTGTCTCTCTGGAACACTCACAGAGACAGATTGCATATCCTGACAGCAGTCCAAGGGGGGAAAAAAATGACTTTGGGAAGGCAACACAATCTAAATTTCTTAGAGTTGAGCCAACAGACAGATGGCAGGAACTAAACATCCTTAAAAAAATCCCATGGCCGTGGCCGTCCTGGCATCAGTCTGATACTCTGCCAAACTCAGAGCCCCAGTGAATGAACTGCAAGGAGCTTATAGTTGTTTCAGTCCAAAAGAGCTTAAGGGGGAAAGAATTGGAATAGATGAACTGCTGCAAATGACGGCAACTCAGAAAGTTAATGTGGGAACCTGCCCATTCAATACTGGCAGTGGGAGAGAGGGACTCTCAAAGAAATCTGTGATTTGATAGTCATATTAATAAGTTATTTTTCAGCAATAGTGGAACAGTTATTGTAACTGCTCCTTGGACAGCAGATTCAGCTGCTGGAAACTTACCTTTTGTGCAGAAAACAAGGGAAAGGCTTTTCCCCACTTAAATACTGAAAAATAAAGCTTAGATTAGATTTGTCTTGGACATGGCAGAGGCAGATTTATGGAATAGCAGCCTCTCTGCTCTTCCCTCACCAGGGCTGTCCACACAGCACACACTCCTGGGCAGGTACAGCCATGCAGCTCCCCCAGCCACCCACGCTGCTCATGCCACAGCAGAGTTTAAGGTTTCCTCTTTCAGATAAATCCCATTAAATAATGCCTTAGCTTTCCTCTGCGTTTTGGAGAGCAGGAAATAGCAGCTGGGGGAAGGAATGAAACCTAGAATAGCAGCTTGTATTAAACAAGACTTGTGAGACTTTTTCCTCATTCTTTTAAGTACAGCTTAATGGTTCAGGCGACTAAAAGAGGATCTGCTTTCCTCTTGAGAAGCATTCATCCAGATTTAGCTTCAAAGTCCAACTGTTTTAACACTGAAAACTGTGGGTTTTGTGAGATTCAGCAACACAATACGCATGCTTTTCTCCAGAAAGCTTTGCATTGTCTGACCAGTAGAAAACGATAGTGGAGCCAGACCAGATGCTCATGGGAAGATACTTGTGTGTCAGAGAGTCTCCAAAATCAGCTGTGATTTGTGCTTGGAGTTGGCAGCCAAAGCAATTGCCTTGTAAGATTCTGATAGGCCAAGATCAGTTCATAGGCGCACACTCCTAGATGTTTCCAAAATTTTCTGAGCTCCTTTCAGAGGTTTCATGGGGCAGGGAACAGATAGAAAGGATGACCTTCCCTCAGAAGCCCTTCCCTCAATGGGTAGAGTTTGTAAGGTCTCCCACTCCTAATTCGTATTTCCATCTGTCATCCCATTGAAGGATGAGGGTGAAAACATGACTGGGGGGAGGCTGGCCACAGACCTATTCTTGGTTTTCCCTGCATCATTGCTGTCCAAGGTGAAGGAGACATCCTGGCTGGTTACAGGCAGGCAGGAGGGCCACAAACACTTACAAACCACTGAGCTGATTAAACTTGCTTTGATCATCACACTAATTCTGCATCAAAGATACCGTGGCAAATCACTGTGTTGGAGCCATTTGTGAGAGAACATTTTTCTCCCCAAAGCCTGCAAGGGAGGGGGCTTTATTCCACAGTAAAAAGTGAGAGACTGAAGCAAACTATCGGAGTCTGAGGGGTCTTCACATTTCCACTGGGGCCAGCCTAGAGAGCCAGTCCAGGCTCAGGGAGAAAAGAGGACACTTAAAGCCACTTTTCTACTGTCTGGTTTTGATTGCTGTGTGCTTCTTGCCCACGGATCCAGGCCTTTGCTGTTCTGTTTACCCTTCCCAGAAGTGCACTTAGCCATAAATGGAAGATTCGAATTCAGACATTTACTCTGGGGAAAAAGTAGGTTACAATAAATAATGGTTGCAGGTTAAGTCATCCAGGTATTGTGTATGCTCTTAATGGATATCAGAGGAAAAATATGCCATAATTCTTGCAAATAACTTCCCCCCCCCCCCCCAACA
>VYZM01009982.1:536596-576008 GCA_013398915.1 Dromas ardeola | reverse complement strand
AACATCCATTTTAAATTATATCTCATGAGAGATTTCAGCTATTTTCTTTGCTTTCAAACACAGCTTCCCTCTGTGTCTCTGACTCTGAAGTAGAGAGCTGAATTCAAACTGCAGAGAAATCTGTTAGAAGATGCCTGGAGGTATGTGTGGCACAAAGACACTGGAACTTTATCTTCTTTTCTGACTGCTCTGAACTGATTGTGAGGATTAATGATTTATCTCTCTTTAAAGAACTCCTTGGAGCTACATAGTCTCAAATCAGATAAAGTGTATACCATTCCCTGACCAGGCACCTGCCAATTTAGGTTCAGCCTTTAATCTGGGCACATCTAGTTTTATAAAGATTTGACTTAAAGAAAAGTTTCTTGTGAGATTTCGTCAGTATTCATCAGTTTTCCAAAACCTGTATGATATTCCTTCTGAGAGCCCTGCTAGCCTGGAATTTTTTTGAGAATAAAAGAGAAATAGCAGAAATCTACCTTTCTGCTGAGAACAATCCAATACCACACCTCTGTCCTGGGTAAATCCTTTGAACAGTGTATAGGGCTTGAGCTGGCTTCTGACACAAGGACAAAGTTTGCCTTGGAGAGTATCACAGTCATATTTCATCCCTCCCTCAGGACCAATGTAGGTTATCAGCAGGTACAGAGAAAGCCGGCAGCTCCCTCATCGAATGAACATCTGTTCAAGTTTGCTGCAAACTTACATACCTGTGCAGAGAAGGAGTAAGGGATTGCTCAGAAGCAGAAATACACAGCATTGGTCCATAGACAAGTCTTTAAGAGGTCAATACGGATGTTTCTGGAAATAACCAGAGACGATGTGGCTCAGTGACATTAAATCTGATTATTGACTCCCTTGTAACAAAGTCAATGGGAGTCATCTTGGTGAAAGCATGTTTGGACTAGATACTTGTCTGATTCATGTCCTTATTTATATGAGTCCAAAGCGGGATTTGTTATTTGGGGTAAAAAAGAAACCGAGCAGTTAATTCACGTATACAATAAAAAGGAATTCACACACAATCAGAAGTCTGCCAAATGCAAGGCAGCTCCAGAGAAAAATGACATTGTAAACCACTTCATAGCTTAAAAGAAAATAAGCTGGGCGTACAACAAGGTAGGAACCATCTGCTTGGCTTCAGTGGCAATTTCCCCAGAGTAATCATTGCAGGGGTGGATAGATCATGAAACAGAGGAATTTTTTTCCTCCTCTCATAATTAAATTTACTGTGTTTCTGTGGAACAGTTCCTGGCACAGAGTAAGACATGTGTATGTAATACCTTATCATTGTAAGGCTACATAATTACCGTGATAAACAAGCCCATTTAGTTTAGCAGAGTCTGACATTTTGTCTGATTGACAGACCTTCATTTGCTACAGATCATAAGTCCATTTTTTGTAGTCGTGTCAGATTTCCCATTCAGCCACTGCTCCATGCACCAAAATGCCGTTCCCTTTCTGCAGCATCCAAGATAAATATCTCTTTGATGTAGTACCAGATTTCTCTAGGAAGCTAAAATTTGAAGGGGTGACCATATTTGCTTCATTCTTCTTCATGACATTCAGACTAAGCAGCTGGCCTTTACACAGGTCTTCTGTAAAGCTGGGAGCAGAGAACATGAATCAAGGGGGTAGAGGTCTGTATGACCTTGTAATAAATTGATATTGTCCTTTGACTCAATGCTTTTGGACCTGCACCATAAATTCTTGATCAAGATGTAAATTCAGACCTACTCCTAGTTTGCTTCTGCTGTGGTATTTGGAATTAGTATTGCGGGTAGTGATTCCCTTCTAACGCAACTGGAGTTAAATATTGCTGCCAATCTAAGTACATTTAATTAAACAATATTTACAGAGCAAGTGAATGTTCTGAAAACTGCAATATAGTGACCTGGAATTCTTCAAGTCGTCTCTTTCTTTCTTTCTTATTTCAGTATTTTCTGTTGCATTTCAGCTTCTTTTGCACTGGTAATCTAACACTGTGTCACCTCCTCACAGCTGACCTTTAGAGGACAAGAAGCTGGGACCACTGTGTTGGTTATGTGCTTTTTCCCTTACATTTTCAAATAACACATATTAGATTTACTTTTGTTTTCTATGTGAAACGAAACCAGCCTTGAGAGTTACACAATGTCAGAAGGGACATTTTGCTGAATCTTTTTGAAAATGGCAAGCTTTATTTTTCCAGTTCCCATGCTAAGTGGAAAAGGCCAAAAGAAGCAATAATTGTCCAGTATTGTCTGTACTATTGATTAAAAATTAATAAATTACATGTAAAAACAAAGATGAATAATTTATCTCCAAGCAGTGGGCCTGACAAGGAAAATTGATATTCTGGCTATATTTTTCTCAAGATACATCAAGTAAAGAAACTCACTAACTCCCACAAAGGAGTTTAAAATTATGTTGATTATATATCTGTAGTGTAAATACAATCAGGTGAGTTTACAGAGAGAGAGAGAGGCAAACAGAGAAAAAATAGAAATAAGGAAAGAAAGATTTATAGAATAGGCTTTTATTGTATCTTTTGCAATATTTGATTGACTTTCTAATGTCCTCTTAAGCAGTATCATCTGCATAACAGAACCAGAAGGAAAAATTATCAGTGAGCGAGGCAATCTAATCAGTGTTTTCCTCCATAGAGTGGTTAAAGAAACCGTATAACCCGCGTCAGGGGTTAGTAGTGTTCAATATCAGACCCAGCTTGGAGACGCTGGTCAATCAATGAAACCAAGCTCCTTAAGGGAAGGGCAGTAACTTGTGTAGTTGATTGTATTTGGACTCAAATGTTGGTCATACCGTCTGCTGGACAGCCATAATGTTTCCTGATCTCTAAAGTCTTACACTAAATACACTACCAAGATTTTCTAAAATGCCCCACACTCCACCAGCGAAGAATCTGAACCTCAAGACTCTGACAGCATGTTGCCTTCCACGAACACGATGAGGATTTTTGTGTCTCGTGGCTGTGGGCTGCGATGCACCAAGGCTGGCTGGGCTCTCAAGAGGAACCTGTGAGTCCTCAGACGAACCCAGAACTTGAGATTTTGCTCCATTTCCTTTTCACCAAGCAACCTGGTTGTTGCATATTTAGAAAACATAAATGTTAGGTGAAGTTGAGTTGGACGGTGAACAACCTTCTCATTTACAGGTTAGTCTCACTGCTTGAATAGATCCATAGAAAGAGTTCTTAAAGATTTTAGTTCTTAAAGGTTTAAAGATACTTCTGTGTGCGTAATATTTGGGCCCAATGTGACTTCCAGGGAGTGCATAGCTGCGTGGTACAGCCCACAGCCTTCAGCAATTTCACAAGTTCTTTATCAATCTTTTGCTCTAACACAATATCTTGCACTAACTGGCCAATTAAGAGGACTTAGATTCCAGCTGCCATTAAAATTAAGCGGAGCAAAGATGTTCCTGTCTTCTCAGCAAAGCTGAGAGCTCCGGCTGTCCATCCTGCAGTGCAATATGGTTGTGCTACAATTCCGCAGGATATGCCAGATGTATTTAGGGCAGTAGCTGGCCTGGGAACCGGGGCAGGTGAGGAGCAGATGCATCATCCCCTTCTGCTGCCTCTGCTCTGGGGACAGATAAGCTGGGGGCGGTGGGGTGGGGGGAGAGCAACCTCTTGAACCAGCGCAGCAGAAATCCCCAGGGTACTGAATCTGTGTTTTGGATCATTAAGGTAGAGTGTTACAGATTTTTTTCTATAATGCGTGTTTTGAGATAAATACCAGTTGCAGTGAAGCGTCTTCTATGAAATAGTCTGTTAGAAAAGGGTCAAACTGCTGATGTACCAATTACCGTTATAAACCACCACTGGCGAGGGTCCACGCAGCCATGCGGAACGTGGCTCACACAAACTGCTTCAATTATGATAAAACACTCAGATATACATCGGGCTGGATTTAATGGCTGCAAAACTGCCTGGCAATGAGCAGGGTTTGCAGCCTTAGACTGATGATGAACTGGCTGCGTAAGCTTTAATTAGCCAGCGACAAGGCAGAATAAGAACAACTGTTTTACTGCTGCAAAGTAAATACTTGCTCTCCTGCTTCCCCCATCCCTGAAATTTATTGCGCCCTTGAATGTGTCCACATCTGAGACCCAGGGAGGCAGACGCTGGGGGACTGAGGAAGAGGTTTTTGCAACCTGACCCCTCAGGAGGAATAGCTGCAGCTAAGCCTTTTATCCTGCCACATTTTTCTGAAGTATTTATACCCAATCATCCGTAGTTGTTTACCTCATGCACTCCTGTCCTTTCTCACCCCAAGCTGTGTTATCAGACAGCCTCCACTGTTTAGGAAGCACAGAAAAAAAGTTAGGAGTCTGAAATTAGGGAAAAACATTTTTGGCATGCATTGAAACATCCACTAAAAGAGCTGTGAAGAATTAATTGGGCAGGTGGAAAGGGCTGGGAGTGGAGACTGGGGGGTGCCCTGTGGAAGCATGTAAAGGGCAGAGTTCCCCTTGCCTCTGCAGGCCTGACCGCTGTCGATTTGAGGTGGGAACTGCCTTTCAGGACCAGTTATTAACCGCCGAGTGGTCTGGTCGGTTGTTTCACACAATCCGCCCTGGATGCTTTCCCCTTGCCTGCTTGCAGAAAGGGCAGGCGCAGCCTCGGGAGCAGCCGCTCGCAGCAGGGACAAAGGGAAAAGCCTCAAAGCGAGCGGCAGAAACTAGGTTAGTGCTGAAAGGTGTGAGTGGAAGCAGCGTTCTTAGAGACGTCTTTCTTACAGACTTCTGGGTATTCACTTTGTAGTGGCTGAGAAGCAGATGACGCTCCTTTGCATCACTTTCAGTGAGGAAGATGCTGAACTCCCGCCCTTCATGCTCTCTCCTCTGACCTGTCTAATTACCGTAGGAGAAGGGCAGCCCAAAGAAAGTCAATATGGAAAAAAATGTGTTGGATCCTGATACCGGTCAAACTGCTGGTGGAAGAGTGCAACCTCCCTGAGGTCATAGATTTAGCTGAGAACAGCAGATTTGTCCTTTTCAACAGATTTGCAAGATGAGGTGCTTTTGCTGTGGGATTTTTGGTTACCTTTGCTCAGTTGTTGCAGTTTTCTTACTGTGTCTAGATCCAGGCTGCCTGAAGATAACCATGGTTTTGCCAGTGATTTTAGAGTAATAGGAATTTGATCTTGAAATACGCTGAGTTCACAGGCTATATAAACTATAATATTTTGTACATCTGCTCTAAATCCAGACAGCCAGAGGGCTGAAGGTACATTTCCCCACTGCAAACAGATCTGCTAAAAAGCAAGAAATAGATCTTGATTTATAGAAGAGCCACAATCGCTGATTCTGTGTCGTACCATAGATGGGGAATGGAAGGAAAATCATGATCAAACACACTTTATTGACTTTATTCCTTCCTTAACTAACAGGCAAACCTCTGAAAATGTGCACAGTAGCCATTTTATGAAATATGAAAGCAGGGACTAAATGACAATCCTCAAATCACCAATTCAGAGCCCTCAGAAATATTTTTTTTTTCCATTTTTTCCACTATAATTTCCGGGCTAGAGCTCTAGCCATTAATAGCAGCTACATCATTACACCGCCGTGACACTTCAGCAGCACCCTCATCCATTTCAGTCATTGATCCACTAATGTGTGCCGGATGAAAAAGGAAAAGGTCCAGCTCATTCATCCTCCCCCTCCTTTCTCCTCCTCTCACCAGGTGGCAACCACTCACCCTTTGCTTTAAATCCCGATCAGATTTCAGATGCTCAGTGTTAATTGTCTCAGTACAAGGACTGACCCCAGACAGTGGAACTAAAATTAAAGTAATGGGGCCGCAGAAGCGGGTGAAATGCTACAGAAGTGAATGGATCTGCAGCTGCTTCCCTTGGCGCACAGCCTGCTGACAGCACTGGAAACGACAAGTTAGATGTGGAGCCGTAAAGCACACTTGTGGGCACTGGATTCTTCCTGGAATACGAAGCCGAACCAGGAAAGGAGTAGGAGAAAGGCTAAAGAAATTAGGCAATAAATAGATCAAAGGTACAGCAACGTGCTGCTCCAGAAATGGCACTTTAAGTAGCACCAACTGCACAAGTAATTCTGTAATTCCAGTTGCACGTAGAGCAAAAAGATATGCTTCCTATGGACATCCACAGTTAAACCATATTGCAACTCAGTGTTTGGGTGATTTTCTGAGTTACAAAGATACTGAGCTGAAAGGTACATTGCTTATGCTTGTAGCTTGTTGAGGTTTTCTAATCCAGCAACCTATTTTGTTGTTTTGTTTTGTTTTATTTTTTCAATCTATCCAACCAACCTATAGGCACGTTCTTGCTTTCCCTTTTCCCTCTTTGCTTGTACATCTGTTCTATTGTTCTGCTTTCCCTTATCTTTATGTTGCTCACTTTGGGGATCAAAGGATAAAGGAAATAAAAATCCTGTTAGTTTTCAAAGGTCCACACAGCAGTAGATAATTGGTTTCCAATCAAGCCCAGACTGTCTTTGATCTCCGAAGCCCTTGCAAAGAACATTTTGATAAGACACAAGCATATGTGTTCTGTAGCACTACCAGGAGATCTAATTTTGAAAGTCTGCAATTACCTGTGCAGTGGCACTTATAAAGATGAGAGGGACTGATAACAATGCTGTGTTTTTATACCATCTTCCATTAAACTTGCAGTAATGAGACGTAACTACACCCTTCTGAAGAGATGCTTTCAGGAATATTTCTCTAATGCTGTAGTAACAGAGGTGATGGGTTGTGCAGCAGGGTCAGGGGCAGAAACGAGCTTTTTCTCTCTCCCCAGACCATGGTTCAGCCACGCGACCATCCTTCCTTGCCGGGGTTTGCCGCCCATTACCACCCTGGTTCACCCTTCCACCTCCACGCAGCAGTTTATGACCTTTGGCTGTGCTGACTGAACTTTTGGGGCTGTGTTGCAATGATCAGTGAAATGGCTTTGTTTATATATATCTTTCAACAAGAGCAACACTTGATGCCTGGCAGCTAAGGATAGGAAATTTTTTAAACCAGCTTTGCCACCAGAAGAACCGTAATGTGAAAGTATACCCTTGTTCATCTTTGCAAGCAATTAATCTATACTGTCATTTTGAACTTTAATGCCCTTCACGTTACCTTCCCTTACTCACTAAATGTCCATCTCTCTTCTCTCTCACCCGCTCTTAAACCCACCGAAACATATGAAAAAGCAAAGTGTGCTCATGCTAGAAAAACATGAGATACTCGGAGTGAAGTGACTGATCTTGGTTTTGTAGGAGTTCTTCCGTTTCCTTTTCCTTTTTTTTTTTTCCTTCTTTCTTTTTATTTCTTCCCTTTTGTTTTTATCTTCATACCAGGGCTGGCCACAAACAACAGATTTTTTTTGCAGGTGTCAAGGCAGAATTACTTTGTGCAAAGTGGAGAGGCAGAGCACAGGAGACACACAGATATATGCTTATGTATGCATCCCAAAATCTGTAGCTGACTCTGCTTCTTTAAATAAACAATATACATTCATTTAGCTTAAAATAGGACTCCTGTCAAGCTCTTACCCTAGAGCAACTACCAATTGCACTGTCAAAATCACTCTCTGTGGTTCTGAATAGGTTTCTTAATGAAAGAGCAACATTAGCTCTTTAGAACATTTTGTCCCTGAAGGATGCAGCAGCAACAGCCACTGAATGATTTCTGGCTCAGACATGCTTATAAATGGTAGGAAACATAATGGTTTAAAACATGAATATCAGCTCCCTGGAAATGCTTCGTAACAGTGATTCAGGGAACCAAAAGACAAATGGATACTAAGAACGGTGCCCACTGATGAGCACTTTGTTTCCCACATGCATGCGGACCCCCTTAACAATAATTACGGTGTGGGTATATTGTCACTGAAACAATGTAATAACCGGAGAATTAAATTATTTGGGACCCAATCCAAAGAAAAATATGTTCTGGTAAAATGAAATTTTAATGTCTGCTGGTTGCTGGATTAAATAATGATGAGCATCCTAATGAAATTCTGTGTTGCTATTTTTGCAGTCTGGTCATACCGACTGCCATAGTGGTCATTTGTTATTCTGGTTAAACCTGGAGGCAGTAGCAGAGTAGAATTTGACTTGAGTAGAGATGTCTAGATTCAAACCAAAGAAAAAGACCTTTTGTTATAAAATGCTTGGTTGGAGGCAGGACTCAGGTGTTCTCTTGTTTCTTTAATAGGGATGATGTGGCTGCACTTGGCTAAAGTCCCTGAAATGGGGCTTCAGCACCATTTAAATGTTGAAGAATGGTATTTACCAACAGCCTCATGCATATCCTCAGTCTCAGTTGCAGACAGATTTTAGATCAAATGACACTGTTCTTATGCAGGAAAAACCCGCAAGCAGTTTTTCCACAGCATGGAGGGTATTGGGATCAAGAACAACTATAAACTAGATGACATTTTTCATCAGAAGATAGAAGTATCTGTCCCTGCTTTGTCAGAGTCTTCTCCCTGGCAGCAGGAGAATGCACTTTTCCTGGTGTGTTTGATCCTGTTGTTTGCTTTTTTTTTTTTTTGTAGTTATAAAATGTATTTGTTACTGTTATGCCCCAAAATTCGTTTATAGGCAAAGAGGAAACACACCTTATATATGAAGCCACAAATTTATTATAAGTATAGTTGAAATCCTTGCAGTCTGTTCCAAGAGCTAATATCGCTCCAGATCTAATTATTAGAGAAAGAAGCAGCTTTGCCTAGGCGTAAAAAATTTCAATGCTAATAATAAACCAGTTAAAATTGCTCTTCCTGTGTTTTTCCCTGTTTCCTGATGTTATGGCCCCCTTCTCCTCGGGGCTCTGTGGTCGGAGCTGTCACTCTGGTGGGGGGGTGGGGGCTGCTGCAGCAGGTCGTCAGTACTTGGAGTCTTTCGCCAGGAGCACCATGATGTTCACGTTGATAGTTTTGTCTTCCTCACTCTGACATCCACTTGGGTTCATTTTAGTATGCTTGTTAACTTGTTTTACACCTTTCCTCTTTCTTCATTGCTCTGCAGCTCTGCATCACATCTGAATTTGCTAAGTGCAGCAGCTTTTAAATATTCTGGATGCTATTTTTTTGTTGTCTTTGTTATCCCTAGAACCAGTTTTGTCCAGCTCCAGGTCTGCGTTTCTTTAACGGGCCGTGGGTGAGTTCATCACTGTGGGGTCTCCAGCGCGAAGCCTGTGCCCCATCTCTTTTCTCCCCATGCCGATAGTTCTCTGCTGTAATGCTCGGAAGGCCTCAGCCCTCGTACCAGCCCCATATTTCTCTGTACTGCATTATGTTGTTGGAGTGCAGAACTACAGCAGCACCATTGCAGTGATAAGTAAAATAAAAGAAATTTGCTGTAGCCACCTACTCAGAAGAAAAATTGCTGTTACAGCTAAATCGAATTAAAACAAAGCTGCAGGCAGGTCAATAAAAGTTCAGATAAAGCAAGCCTGACGCGCCTCAGCCCTGAGGCCTTGCAAACTCAGCACAAAACCTGCCGCCGTATAGCAATGGCAATACGATACAACAGGGCTACACGGCCGCATTAGTATTATGCTACTCTTAAGTTTCTCCTTTGCTTCCCATCCAACTCAGACACCGCTAACACCCAGCTTCATCCCCCAAAATAGGGAATTGCAGGCACGGGGATCAGCCCAGTATCAGGAGTTCGCTGTTCCCCTGCCTCAGTGAAAAGCAAATCGTTAAACGCTGCATGGGGGATTGGTGCCTCCTTGGCTGTGTTTATAAAATTTCATGGAGTCTCTGGAATAAATGGTACTGAATTAATATAAAGCTATAAATAGGTTAATCAGGTGGAGTCTTCTGCTGCTGAAACACTTGAGTTACACAATTACACTGACCTTGGCTCATGATGGTGCAAGTTTTCTTTATCGAATTTCGGTTTCACCCTGGAGAAGATCTTCACCTGGCATCTGGGTCAGCTTGCTCTTGAAGTCCATACTTTTCCACTGAAGCAACAAACCATGGTGCCAATGTTGAAGCAATTTCTTGCAAATTCTGATATTTAGAATCATAGAATCATAGAATTGTCTAGGTTGGAAGGCACCTTTCAGATCATCGAGTCCAACCATCAACCTAACTCTGACAAAACCCATCACTAAAGCATATCTCTAAGCAGATAACAGCACCTGGAGGGAAACCCTCCACAATCTTCTGCACCGCAGCTTTCCTGCCCCTTTCAAAGCCAGAGGAAGGCTGGGGTCAAACGCTCCACACGCCAAATCCTCCCTCCTTCCTTGCTGGAGGGCAGAAAAGGAGCAGGAGAGAGAGGACCAAGGCTGGGGGTGGGAGAAGAAGAAGCCACTGTGCTGGTGTAAGTGCAGGTGCCCGCCTTGGCTCAGCCTCCATCCCCCTGCTTTGGCACAGAGGGAGGGGTGAAATCCTGAGACCAAAGAGCTGCCACCCCCGGCATCATCCCAAGAGCATCCCCCTGCCGTTGTCCCCAACATATGGACAGTCGCGGGGGCTGCTGAGGGTGGGGACAGTGAGGGGGGTCCTGTGCCGGGTCCATTTCCACCCACCCCTCCAGGTTCTGCAGGGCTGGCTTTCACCCACCTGTGGGACCCCCTTCTCCAGATCGCTCAGGTTTAATGGTCGCCCTGCTAAATTCAGAACAGCCAAACGCAAAGGACGGGACCTTTCATACAGCTGCTGAGCATAAAAAGTGCCTGTAGAAAACTGAGTCAAGACTAAGATGTGAAGCCCCTTCTGCCACACAGTTTAATACCTGAAGAGCTGAAAAGATGAATTGCACCTATATGGCTTGTACTTTAAAAAGTTAAATGAAGTCTATATATGTAATTCCTCTGTGACAGCTTCATCTATTAATAGACTAAGTCATCCAGCTGTCACATGGAGAAAAAAACCTGTTTGTCCCTCAAAACCACAAACCCAACAAAATTGCTCAGATTACTCAGCATCACCTCAGTGTGTGGATCGTAAGCAACCTGCTTAAAAATAACTAAACAATTAGCAGAACAAGACACAGTGATTAGGGGTAAAAAGTAATATGTTCCTTGAAATGGCACCAGCTGCTGCATATGCTGGCTGCAATTATTAGCATCACATTATGTAGAGTTCCCACACCAATGCTTCTTTCTGAAATAAGATGAAATAACCAAATAATGCCTACAGGATGAGTATGTATACCATAACCCCAAACTATCCATCATAATGCACTTCCGCTTTCTACCCCAGAAGTAAAAGGGAGGAACTTGTGTTGCAGCTTTCCCCTCGCAGAAAAAACCAGCCAGAACATTCCTTGTCAGCATCTCACCTGAGAGACATGGACTGGAGAGAGCGGTCTTGAAGCTGTGGTACCATCCCACTGGTCGAACAGATCACATTTAATCGTATCGAGGCATTTATTTTTTTCATTATTCTGTTTGGTCGATATTTAGAAACAAAAAGGCGGCCCTATTTTAGAAATTTGGCAATTAGATTCATATCAGTAGACCAAACTGACTTTTGGAATTAATTATAAAAGTGGGAAAAAAGGGTTTGTGCTCGCGCTTGATCTTTTAGAACTTAAAAATAAGGTCTGATAAATCTAGTTTGCTGCATATTTGCCATCTTGGAAACATCAAGGTTTGTCGTGATTTGTTGGTTGATACTAAACCAACTGCTTATTTAATGATCCAGGCTGAGAGCACGGCTCCAGGGAAGCAGACATTTAATACATATAGCATGAAACGGCTCACACAATTTTGATGGATGATTTACCCAGTATTACTGTTACTTTTCCTAAATTTCAGCAAAAAGTCAGGGAACAGCAGAATTCTAAGCTGTTAATGTAAGGTCTTACTTACCAACAGCAAAGCTGTCTTGTGGCGCCTGGCTCTGAGAGGGTAATACTTCAGTTATCCCTGGCTTAAATGTATATCTTAGATGTTCCTGACAAGTTTTTGCCTATATAAGCAAGGCCAAGAGATTCGGGTGACTGAATTTTGTTCCCAAATTCTTCAGGCTTCAGTTCCTTAGGAATTTATGTTTTGATTATTTGCATAAAGAAGCACCCTGAAAACAATAGCATTTTAAGCATTCAGAAATACGAAATATATGGAGTATATGTTTCCTGTATCTATGAAATAGGGTTCCCTGGGCCTTGGCTTATGCTTTCCTTCTGAGGTAATGCTGTAAGATCCCCTCTGAGGGTTACAAACTCTTGCCCTTCCCTTGGTCCAAGACACCGGTTGTCCCACACCTGCCCGAGCAGACGTGTGTCCCCTGTCCCTGCGTTGAGCTGGCATCACATACGGCTGTTGGCAAGCTCCGAACTGAGCCAGGTCACCACTTGTGCAGACATGCTCTTTAAATCAGTAGACGGTGTCTCCTTAAATGCCTGTCTTTTAAACATGAGCAGGCTATAGTTTTCTTCAGCATCACAGGAAACCCACGAATCCAATTTTTTCTTCTCTGATAATTTTCATTCCCGTTTTCCTTCTGAAAAATGTAAAACATTATCAGAAATACCACAGTTTGCAAAGCAGGGGGTGAAGACTTTGCATCATTTCTACTGATGGCAAAATTCCCATTGATTTCAATGCGTTCAGGTTTTCCTTCTTGATCCACCCCACCACGTTCGCTACGTAGATGGGATTTCCCTTGCAGATCCCGCAGCCGGAGCTGGGGGGGGAGGAAGCAGCTCCGTTTTTGTCTGCATTGTCCTGAACACCCCCTGCCTGCCGAGCTGCACAAACTGCTGACTGCAGAATCCCCAAGGTGAAGGACGAGATGAAAAACATTTTCAGGGATTTGAAAGGATGGAATTAACAAGGCAGGAGAACGCGAGTCTCAAAAGGCAGGATAAAGAATACAGAGATTTCTTTTCTTTACGGGAAGCTGAAAGGAAAATTGTCTGGAAATACGCAGAGTGTTGATGGACATCCCGCGAACAGTAAAAACAGAAGTCTCCAAAAACCTTAGGAAATAAAAATTCATGACCCAAATTACAAAATACAAACTTGACAGGTGCTTCCTGCGGATGCGGAGATGAGGGAAGTAGAAATGGGTTTCTCAAGTGAAGGATAATGACGATTCAGAGCACAGGTGATTCGTTCCTTCTCTCCAAGGCAGCGCAGCATGGGGGGACCCTGGCCCCGCTAATCAAGCTGTACCGCCCCCCGCCTGGAATGGGTGCCGCTTCGGCAAAGAGCTTATTATCTAAGTGAGTCGCATTTTGGAAGGCTGAAAATTGCTTTTCGCAGATTGCAGCAACTTTCCTGATTTACAGGAGACGCTCAAGTGGATCAGGCCACCTCACTGCTTTCTAGCAGAACAAATACAAGTTATTTAGGAGCCGTTAATTAGCCGGGAGTCTGAGAACGTAAGTGCATGTGTACTTTGTCTCCTCACCGACACAGGCTGGTTTCCTCTTGTAAGGTTACTGCTGTTGTTGCAGGCTCCTTCCCCTTCTCCTGGTCTAGCAGCTTTCATGGTCAGGAAGTTTTCATGGACAGTGAATATCAGTTTTCCTCAATGACATTACTTCATTCTTAATTGCATTCTGATAAATCAGGCTCGGTGATGATTCCTTCTGTCTTGGTGCTTAAGGCTTTCAAATGTTTTTATTGGGAAGTAATGTTCCTCTAACCCTAAGCCATAATTTAACTATGCTAAACTTAGTTACCGCCGTTGCCCTCCTCTCTTAAATCAGTTCGATATCTTTCACTGTTTTCTGCACAACTTCCTGTAGTCTTGGTGCATGTTTTTACTCAGCACAACGACTTACATTTTCAGCTGCTTCATCTCTCCAAACTGGGAATGGGATACTCTACATCTTGAAACATATAATGCAGGTGTCTCGGTTCTGCTGTCCCCAGTGCAAATTTCTAAAGCAGGTTTATACTTTCCGCCTGGGGCTCTCTGTGGAGGACACCCTCCCTCTTTTCAACAGCTCCTATTTCAGAGAACCATTCACTTTAGAATAGAACGAGGTTCACCTTTCTTGAAAATGAAGGTGATTAAGAAAAAGATGCTTTTCTTCATGTTCCTACAGCCTAGCACTGTAATGGGGTCCTTCCTTTCACGTGTTTCCATATTTCTCATTTCATCCAATGTTTTACCAGAGGGAAGGGACACCGTACAAACCCCTACTGAATTATGATGCCGTAGAGCAGAAAGGCAAAGCCAGCAAGATACATCTACTTCATCAAAATTACAAGACACTGACAAAGTTTTCAGTTCCACAGTGCTATTCTAGCAGATTTTATATCACCCGCAGCATTTATTGTAATAACCAGCAGGAATTTAATGAAACATAGTGCAGAATATATATACCATCCCAGCAAGGGGAGTTTAAATAGCCTGGTGAGATACCGCGTTCCAAGATGCATCTTTTTATCCTCACAGATCTGACTCCAGAGGCAATGCCAGCAACTGGTCCAAACTCGTAAAATTTGACTTTTCACTTTTTTTTTTTGGCATTCCCAAGAAGTTTATGACACCTGAAAACTTTAATCCACAATATGCTTCACTTAATTCCTAAATTGCTCTTCAGTTCTCTTTCTCACCCTTCACAGGGAACCTCGGCTGATAAAGGATGCGCCAGGAACATACAGGTTTAGGCTGAAAGGGCGCATACAAGTTGTGACGGATTCACTTCTCTGAGCATTAATCCACTTTAATCCAATTGGATCGCATACCAAACTACCAAAATCCTTGAGGCTTTGACAGCACCAGCTCCGTTAATATTTAAAGGTTAACAAATTCAGTAGATCCTGTGCTACTTGTATCTACATTGAGAACTTTGACTGAGAATCTGTAAAATGAGTTAATGAATATGAAGTAGAGACCACACACTGATAATACTCCGGGTTTTTTTTCAATAGGATGTAGAGCCCCAAAATCTTGCATCAGAATGCAAGTGCCGTATGATTATCATGCTTCAATAATCCAGTCATTTCAAGGATATCAAAGTAAGAAAAAAATACAAGAAGATATAAAATGTGCAATTTTGATACAACTTCGTCATTGCTTCAGGAAGCAAAGTGTCCCTAAATCTCTAAATGCCTCACGCAGGCACAGCAAATAAATGATCTGGGGTGGGAGATGACAGTCTCTGAGGCCCAAGAGGATGGAGGAAAGATGCTGAGAGCTATAAGAAACCTGTCAAGCGTATCATCTTGCTGTAGCGCTCTTCTTGTTAAAGATGCAAGAGCACTTGCAGCTGTTAAATACTAAGAAGGAGAAACAGCTTAACATCCAAGTGTAGCCCTCAGAGGGAATCCTACAGAGTGATAAGATTTTTAAAAGGCTGATGAAAACCTGAAGGACACCAAAACTAGATGAGATACTGAGAAAAAATACCCAACAAAGACAATTTAGAAATGTATAAAAACCTATGTATAAAAGCCTTTCTCAAAGGCCCTGAAGTAAGAAACGACGCTTACTCATGTACAGGACATTTGTACCCAATTCAATAAACTAATGCTGTGACTGACGCACTCTGCCCTCAAATGCAATAGAAAGCCAAGATCTTGACCAGCTGCAGTCTTGAAAGATATTAGAGCTCTGGGGAAGAGCAGACGTTAATCTGTGTTGAGGATGAGTCCATCCTGGCCATTTCCCTTAGCTTCCAATTTTCATGGGCCAGAATATGCTGATTCACTCCAAGCCCTGCCCAGCACAGTACAGCACCGCACAGGAAACAGGTTAAGATGCTGCAGCGACAGACTCAAAATAAATGAAAGGACTTCAGGATCAAAGGCATGATGTAAAATGTTAAAACATTTGCGGTCTCAAGGTCATCCATACAAAACCTGTTCTGGATTCTGTAATAATAGAAGCGGTCGCTTCGTTGAAATTAATTTATTTTGAGAATATCCCTTTTAATCCTCCATGCATTTTTTAGCACAAAAAGTTGGATCTTATCACAACCTCCTTCATAAAACTTAATATTGTATGGCTGGTAAGGTGTCTGTTTCAACAATTCCTCATCGGAAATCCCACACCTGCGAAACCTTGGCAACACTGTCAGTAAGTGACCTACACAAAGTTTAATAGAAAAATTTTACTCAATATCCTCTGTTTAATGTAAACAAGGCAGGAGGCAAAACAAGGAGTATACATTTTATATAGTTACACTATTTTACAGGGCACAGAAAGCATTGAGGATCATGGTTTGAAAACCCTGTATGATATGCAGTATCAGGTAGGGATTTTCCATGTAGCTCCAAGTCCACTCCATAATCCTTCGATTTTACCCAGCACTTCGGTTTTTCCATTTCTTTTAGCAAGACAAATAGCACTAATAAAATGTCATCTGTGAAATTACACAGCAGGTTATGGTAGAAATTACTATGCATTTGCAAAGCCATTCCACGGTTACTTGTGCCCTGTAAAATCAAGTGCGATGATCTTTACACTAATCATAGTGTAAGCAAGCTCGGGATTCTGGTCCTTTTATATATATATATGTATATATATACATAGGTGATGTACAACCAGACTCAAGCTGTGTATCAAGTCACAGCTTTTATATTGCACAGACAAATACAAAGGAAGAACATTACACAGACAGGATTTGAATACCAGGAATATTACAGTCGTAAGAGAAACTAAGGGCAAACTTGTTCTACCAGAGCTAGCACGTGGCTTATTACAAAATTTTCTATATTGGAGTCTAAATCAAATACATACTATAAATGGAAAAAAAAGTAAAAATGTGTCTATTTACAGCCATGTGCATCAGGATTAAAATGTGGTTTGGATCCGCTTTTTCAAATACAAAATTATTCTAGTATTAGCTCTCAAGTATTTCAATCTAATGGCCGTATTTCCTAAGGTGATAAGCACTTCCGCTTCCCACCGACATCTGGAGGATCTGCACATGCTGTGAGCTTCAGGCCACACCGCTTCTCGGGTGTCCATCTCTGGGTAATAAATAACCACGTACAAACACACACACACAGAAACAAAATGGGCACCTCAATGACATGCATAGATTGGAAAGGAGAAAACATGGACCTGAACTAACTTCTAAGCTTTTTTTTCTAAAAAAAAAAAAAAAAAAAAAAAAAAAAAAAAAAAAAAAAACAAAAAAAAACAACCAAAAAAAAAAAAAAAGTGCATGAAAAATATCACCATAAAAAATAATTAAACGAGTTCCATCTCTTCAGGAAGATTAAATCACTTTTACAAAAATAAAGGTCATTGTCACCATGTATGGTAATTACGGGTTTATAGGCAGCACTCACAAAAGCGGTTTAGGCTAAAGCAACTTTAAGGATTGCTTCCCTTCTATCAGGATGGATCCATGTCTTACAAATTTATCAGCTAAATAACATTTGGTTTGCAAGAACATCACCAATGTTGCCGGAGACCGAACAATTCTATCCTGAATTTAAGAGTGCTTATAGTTGCATCTACTTATTTTTCTCATGGACAAGCACGAAGGAATTACGTTTGCAGCTCGGTAGACTGTTTTGCATTAAAATGCCAGAGAGTCTGCAGCAGCCCTTCCAGAAGCTGATACAATTCCTTACAGCGTAATGCGCTCAGGTGTCAGTGAAAACAACAACAGAGGTGATGTTCATGTTTTCATTTGAGATCAGGCATCTCTTGAATGGCTTCATAAATTGTCAAATTACTTGGAATGCTGTTGCAACTTTTGTTTAACATTTCTCTTGCTTTCATTTATAGCAGTATTATCACTTTCCGTTTCCACTGAAATTGGGACATTAGAAGTATTCTGGTACATACTTTTAAAAAAATAAATAATGAAAATAGAAAATTTGAGGAAAGAGTAATTAAACTCAAGCAAAACCAACAAAGACCCAAATTCAGTAAAGCAGCAGCATTTGTGCTCAACAGCTTAATTTCGTTCATGTAAGAGATTGTGAATTAGGAATATAATCCTTGAAATTAAGCTTTTCTTTAACTGCTTTGCCGAACTGAGACCTTATTTATAACAAATGTATGTATGAAACATCACACTGCATAGACATTTACATGTTCTAGACTATATGTCAAGTATGTTACATTAATGAAGCTTCTAATATGGACTGACTGCAATACCTATCACCAAAATTATTTGCGACTTTCAAGGTATGGGTCTAAAGAACAAAAACGAAAGAAGTGTCACTTTTTTACACTTTATCCTACTATGCTCCTTTGACCTGAACACACTTTGGGGCTAAACTCAGAAAAGAAAAAGAAAAAAAAAAAGAGATGAGGAAGGAAAACATGCTTTTTTTTTTTCCGGATAAATGCAACGCTTTGTACAAAAGCCTCCCAGTATAGGGGGCCACTGAATACAGGTTTTACCTGCCAAAAGGTTTTCCTAGTTCCAGAATGGCTCTCTCCAGCCAAACCTGTACTGGAAGCTTTTACAGCAGGACCCTCTTCACTGCTGTGACAATAAATTTAGCCCGTTAACTGTGACACTGTTCTAATTAACCTGCTAACTTAAAAGGCCTCTCAACATCCAGGTTCCAAAAATATTTAAAAAAAAAAAAAAAAAAAAGACCTCAAAGGCATGGGTTCAGAGCAGAGTCTGATTCTAGGTACAGTCATGTAAATCCAGAAAAATTCTAGTGAGCGAGTGAAATAGTCCGTATTTGTGTATGAGCAATCACATCTGAATCGGGCATTAGCTGTGCGAATAGGACAGGAGGAAAGACAAAGAACGATGTGAACACAAGGAGCTAAACTCTACCCTGCCCGCCTGTGCTGTCACGCTCACAGGAGGGGAGAGAGGTCCGACACCCCCGCGCGCGGAGCAGGACCGCTCTCTTGCCCAAGTCACTCAGCGTGACTTGAAGGCTGAAGCGCAGCCACTGGCACCTGCCAGTGCGAGCGTGGCAGTGAGCAGCAAGAAGTGCCGGACGTGCAGGCTGCCATCACGCTAGAGAAATCGAAGCAAAGCATGCTGAAGTCCGAATGGCCCTCCGTTTGCAATGCAAATGCCTGCCCTAGCTGACAGTATTCACATTGAAAAAGATTCACTGAGAGACACTTCTGCATCCCAGCACTATGAAAAGCAGGGGCAGATTTTGGTCCTATATATGGCATCAACGCTTTAACTGAATTGGCATCAGTCAATCTTTTGCTGGCCACTGCTGCGATGGTTAGATAAGCAATAAAAACAATCTTCCAATCTTCCAATCTTCAAGGCACAAAAGATTCTTAAACCAATTCAGGCTAAATACCAATTTAAAAGAAATTAAAAATACTGTTTCAGCAACAACTACTAATGACCTATAATTAACTTCCCTGTAAAGGTGACATGAGTCAAGCAACTAGAGTTCAAAAGCAAAAACCTAACGTAAATCTAGTTACACAGATGACCTGAAGAGCAGTCACTTGGAATGACAGAGACAAACATGCTAGAAACATGTACATTTCAGGTATATTCATTATGGATGTGATGCTGAATGAGGATTAATTCCATTAGTATTGATTTTATACTGATATATCTCCTGGAGTAATCCACTGGGGAATCAAGCTCAGAGTTGTCTTTAAGGTTCACCAAAACAAACATGATTCCTCATTAATATAATCCACTATATATGGATTGGTGGATTTTTTGAACCTCTTCATTTTTAATAATACACATTTCAACTATAGTTGTGATTTCCTTTCATATATCCAACTGAAAAGAAAAAGAATTAAGACATAAAAATGTTATAAAATGAATTTGCTTTTTAAAAGTAATATGGTCACAAAAAGCAAATTGGCGCATGTGAGCCCCAGAACATCCAAAAGACCCAACTCTCTAAACATTGTCATTATAACAGAACAACCAAGGTCTGATGTCTGCGGTTCTTCATGCAGCTTTTGCAGCTCTTCACACAGTGGCTAGAAATGCTATGTGTTCGTTTCTCCCAAAATGCCTTCAATCGTATCCTAGGTCCATTCGAATCCCCTCTCTCTTGCAATGCCAACGTCTAGTGAAAGTAATTTGTCTTCCAGTTCTGCCAAATGTCAGCTGAGGCACCACCTCTTCTCATCGGGGTGTTGTCAATAGACTGAGACGGGCTAGGTGGTTTTCCAGCCTGACTACTCAGCGAGGCTGCTTACGGTGTAGATGAGGCATGATACTTCACAAATGCAATTGCTGCCAGCTCTTTGCAGAACTCTTCCAGCACAATCACGCCCTCTAGTAACGTCATGTGGTCAATGCTGAGAAAGAGAAAAAAAAAAATCAGCAGAGAATCAGGACTGGCACACACAAAAACCAGCCGTGGGGCTTGGAGAATGTGCAATGTATTTACTCACATGGGCCCTTCCGGCTCCAAGCCCAGCAGGCGTTTTCTGACCAGCAGAAGTTTGGGAGTGAAATCTGGGATGCGCTGGATCCTAACCATGAGGTCCCCAACGACCTGTAAAGCACCATGTCATCAACACTCAAAGTTAACAGCTTTGCAGGGCGCCGGGCAGCAAGGTTCACTGCCAGCCTTCAGTCCCCAGGATGCAGACCCACTTCAGCATCCTCACAGGCTCACAAAACAACATGCGGAGTAGCTGCTCTGCCCCAAAAAAGGGTGAGTGGGTGCAGAAAGTAGAAAGATACAAAAGGATAAGAACTCTTGAGCTTTACTAGCTGTTGCCACAAATGTTATTACTTATTTTAATTATGCCAATGATTAATTTGTCTTAGTAAATGTTGATGCAGGCAATCGACCAGTAAATTCCTGGATTTAGGGAAAGCGCAAGGGGAGAGTGTGAAGATTAGATTTTGAAATGGGCAGGGATGCTGGGAAAAAGGGAGCTAAGCCCTCCGTTAGTATTGGGCAAGCATCATTAATAAGGCTCCTGACCAGCTTAATAACAGCTGGTGCGTGGGGTAGGCGAGGGATCTGCGGCTGAGAAGACTGCGGAGCGACAGGCACCCAGCCAGCACTGCTAGGATGCAGGTCTGGCAGGAAGAGATGGCATCAGAGAGGGAAAGGACGGGGACTTCCGATAAATCCAGGACTTCATTGTCAAGAACAGCCTCCATCAGAAAAAAAAAAAAAGAGGAGGAGCAGAGATATTCACCCAGGCACAGGGTATTCAGGAGTGTCCTTTGCTTGTGTGTGAATCAAAGCCCCATCCAGGTGCAAACCTGTACTTGGCCTGTTCTAACAGCACCACCTGACGCTGCCTGCAAGCGACAATGTGACCCAGCCCACCTCGTTGCCAGAGGGGATATTCTGCATCTACACAATGAAACTAAGCAAACAAACGATTTTCAAGACACGCAGAATGAAAATAAACGCTGGGAAATAAATTTTCTAATGTTTTTGGTAGAAAAGGCATCATTCTGATTTTCAAATCAAGAGCATAAGTATCTATTTTCAGTGAGAAACCATTTGCGAACTTAAACTAGCCAGAAACTACTAACACTAACCACAAAGTTACTAAATATATCACTGCTGCACAGACATATGTAAATATTAACCGTGTGTTTACTCACCCTGACAATAACAGAGAAGAGAGACCTGCAGCCAGAAGCCAGGTTTACATAAGGATCCAAAAGGTACTCATGGATATGAGGGTGGGGAAACAAGGACAGTTTGGACAACACTGACGTAACTTGTAAATTCACATCATAGGGCTGCAAAAAAAAGGAACGCACGGTGCTTAGTTATTTTCATGCTGGCTTCTTTTCATCTAGCCAGCGTTTATTTAACTACTAGAACCTTATATACAGGGTTATGAATATATAAAGATAAAAAGTTAGATAAAAAGAGAGGCGCAAAACCTCTGCTTTCCACAACAGGGGTGATGCGAATATGACAGTTAGGTATTGAATGTTATTATCTGTATAACAGCTACAACCACTTGAAGCTTTTGCATGCTTGTTTATTTTAGGATAAGTCCTCTTCCCGTGAAACATTTCTTCAGCTCAGTAGCTAAACAAATAGCACAGAATCAGCCTAGATTAAACATCTGCTTGCTTCTGCTGCATAACTGTAAAGTATACAGGAAACTGTATACTCAGGAAACAGAGACGCAAATCCATGTTTAGGGCTAATATGGTATTTCTCTTCTACTTTCTTTTTTCTTGGAAAGAACCATTGCAGAAGGCCCAGTCATCTTGTGGCAGCACGCTACAGGACATGAGACAGTCCCAGGCTGGGAAAGCAGCATGAAATTCTGAGCTGCTTCTCCACCTCCTTTCCCCAAATCAACCAAATGGGAGAGGCAACACTGTCGGATGCTGGAAGATGCTAATCAGTCTGAAGAAAAAAAAAAACCTACCTAACTTTCTAGGTAAATAATAGTGCCTAGCTTAAAGGATTTTACCATTCCAGTGAGAAATTCATCCTAAAAGAAAGTATTTTCACCCTAGCTTCGTCATGTTCCAAGTACTTTTTTTTTCCAATCACAGTGAAAACAAGCTGACATTTAATTCAGCCCAAAATTTGCAGACTAGTGCAATTTCCTTCCATCTATTCAGTGGTGGAACAGACTACATTGATAAGAGGTGGACAGACATTCCCTTGGTACACACCTATGCCAGTCTGAAGATGTTAACCAACACCCAGATGGCTTAACTTCACCTTGTTGATTTCTCCTGAAGTGGATTACAGGGCCCTCACTCAATCCCTTTGAGTGCAAAGTGGCATAATCACGTCTACAAGGGGATGATTTCATGGGCTCAAATTATCGTCTTTATGCTCTCAAGTTAGCATCCCACTGAAGAATCACAGAACAGATTCTTCCCTTTTCCAGACTGTAAGATTTGGAATAACTCAGCTTCAGATTAAGATGGATATATTTAGATGTGTCTACATGTGTAAGCTCGCATTAGCCTACTCAACAGAGACCTGACACTTAATACACTTGCCCACACGCAAACATCTCGTGCCATCTCAGATGCTCAAGAGTATCTGCTGGTCTCTTGACAGTTCCACAGAGCGTGGATCCTGCAAGATCTGTGTTGTAACCGCTAGCTTGTGAGAGTATCTTGGGCATCCCAAAAACGGCAACAGATACCTCAGTTCAGGCAACCGAGTCAAGTTTTCAGTCAATACAGTCAAGGAAGCTGAGATGGTGATTCACTCCACACTAAGAGAGACACCTACTTGCTTTGCAGTCTAACAGCTCCAGAGACTACCGGGGCTGTTCTGACAACATTTGTGCTGGCTAGACATAGATGCCTAACTAACATTTAGGTACCTTATTCCTGAATTCATTACCACACACTATTGCATTGCAAAGGCAGTTGTCTTATAGATCTTTTGAAGTGAAAGCACATATTTCTCCCAATCAATGGCAGTTATTTCTGTACTTGATATTCCAGTAATAGATTCATCCAAATCTTCTAACAAATGAAGCTTTCAGAGCCTGGACCTGGGATGTTAGAGGTAAAAGAGACGACTACATTTTGAGTTATCGTGGAAAAGTTACTCTGCAGACAGAGACGCAAATTCCTTCCATAAAACCATTCCACTGCCTACCCAGCCGAACTGTACGAGAAGCTCTTTAGAGCTGAGTCAGGCAATTCATTAGGAAGCTTTGAAGCCATGACCATTATCTGGTGTTCACAAGAAGAGAAGGAAACAAAGTAGTAACACGTGCTGCATTGTTCAGACAGATTGCTGTTGCGATTTGAACTAATTGAGAGCGTTAAGGAAAGCTGCTTCTTCACACCGAGCTTTTATTTCTGTCCATATGTCAGCAGATTCAGTACAGGCCTCATATCAGATGACACCCTAAAAAACTTCCCTGTAACTAAATTCTTAGGAAATTCTTAGGAAACATAGAAATGTATAATAATAACAGGAGGAAGGAGGTACTGTCTGGCAGATAAGGTACTGGATTTGAACACCCTAAAACAAGTTACTTCACTTGTGTGCCTCAGCTATCTTCTGTCAGAAACCAGGCTAATGATACCTACCACCTCTGCACAGTTTTCTGACATCTACTGATAAAAACTGATAAAAACACAAGAACTACCTATAGTTTTGTGACAAAGCAAAAAAGAATTGAACACTACCTGTGAGTAATACTGTGTCCCCACTAAAGGCTTTTCCACATTTTTCACTTTGTCTGGACATTAGCACCCATTATGTCAAATTTGTCATTGATAGGACCCAGGTTTTGTTGTTGTTTTTTTTTTCCCCCCATGTGATTTATGTGTTTCACTGTGAATAACCCCTAGGAATTTCAGTTTGGTTTTTGGGACAGGGGTTTGGTATGATATAAGTATTTACCCCTTCTGTCCGATTCAGGCAGTTCATTTTAATTCTTCTGAAGTCAGGAACCATTTTTGACACCACAGATCGTAACACTTCGCTTGACTAGCCCAAATGTGTGTCATGCTGACAGGCAGTATATCAAAAAGGCCACTGTGCTTCCATGCCAGCTGCTACTTTTGTTGTAATCGTATGTATCTGGCACTCAGGTGTTTCTTGAAGGATGTAACTGGGTTCTTCACTTTTTGTAATTTATGTGTCATTGCTCAGACAAGGTTTTCATATCCAGGAGGCCTGTTTTTCCTAAGAGCTGATGATGCCCAGTTTTCTTCATGACTCCAATCTATAACCCTTTCAGCTAGCGGAGAGTGTAGAACACATTTACTGGAAGCAAAACCCTGAGAATACACAATATAGCAGTGGAAGTATTTGGCTTTCTTTTTTGACTTCTTAATTATAGAAGTTGGTACTCACACACTCTTCTCCCCTGAACACTCACAGAGCTGACCTAGAGACTACTACTGGCTTCCTGACATGTTTCCTATGCATTTTTATGTTCAAATGGCTCCTGTCCTGCTTATGACCAGGAAATCCAGCACTACTACAGCTAATTGTTTATTCTGTAGATAGCGCCACATGCAAAACAGAAAAGAATTGTACAAACTTATGAAACTGATCATAACTACTGCATCTGTAGCAACTCCAGCTGGTGTAACAGGGAGGGTAATCTAGACTTCCAGGGCTTGTTTCACTGGCAAGAAAAGTTACCTTCTTGATATAAAACAGCAACGTTGACTCGACTAACTTAAGTCCACAGTTTAGACAAAGCAAAGAAACATTAAGTTTTCACACAGGGCAACCTCCTTTTCACCTCCCTGAGCCTTCACTTCGCTTCTCCCCAGAAAGACTAGGTCATGCAGGCTGGCTAAATACAGAAACAGATATCAGGAAAAATCACTTTCTTTAAGTTGCTGTGTACTAATCTGGCTCTGACAAGTCACACCTCCTTTTCAGAAAAAGGAGCCAGTCAGATCATGTCTCATTTGTTTGCCCTTGGCAGCTATATTTTTATTATTTGAAGATAATGAAACAGGAAAAAAAAACTACTTTACATTGCAAATGGAAAAGGATACCTTCTAGAAACTTTCCATGCACTGATAACAGTTTTTTCTAAGTGTGAAAAAATGGGGAAAATGTTAGCAGTGATGCAGTAAGTTCTTTTCATCTTACACAGTGACATAAACTGCTTTCTGAAGAAGACTTCAGATTGAAATTCACTGAAATGTGGCAGAAAGGAGCTGTACAGTATTTTATTTACTGAAAAGTGTACATGCTTTGTAAGTGTAAATGCTGGAAAACTAAAACAGAACTGGTGATGCTAGTACTGAATGATTCCTAAGACGCTCTTAGCTATGTCTTTTATCTTAAGGATATTCTATTCTTACTCATCAATTGCAAGTTATATTTCTGATCAAGAAAACGGCTGGTACACAAAAAGGTGGCTAAAAAGATAAGAGAGTTTTTTGTTCTCTACTTTTGTTAAATTGATAATACTAATCATTGTAACATCCTGCTATCTAGAGAGACCTGCACCAAGGACATGGGACATTACACAATAATATGATGCTATAATAGACAACTGAGTGATGGGAATCCACGGGACCTTTATGGAGATTAGCCCTTTAACAGTGATGAAAGTACCAGAAATGGAATTCATAACCTGCTTTTTCTTACCTGATCAAGAATCCTGCCCATTCTTTCAAAAAGGACTTTTAAGAAGTGTCCTTCAAAAAACGATGCTTCAAAATTGCACTTTTCTAAAGATCTAGGAGATCCAGGCCACTCCCACCGTAAACAGATGACACAATAATCCCGGAACTAGAAAAAAGTAGTGAGGAAAACAGACTTAAACCTCCACAGAAACCATTTAATTTCCTTTTAACTGTCCACACACACCTTAAAACCATAATCTGTAGCTAAATGATAAATCTAAGCTTAAAAGGAATAGTCATTCTAAAGTAAACACTATCAGTTTCTATGCAGACACCTCATTTTCTTCTTGACATTCCTGCTATTAGGGCAGTTTCAGAAACAAGGAGTGGAGAACAGAGCTCCCAAAAAGCAGCTGGGGCCAAAACACAAAGCAAAGGCAACAATACAAAACCTGATCAGGGTTCTTCTAAAGCAGGAATTGCATTCATATACATTCTTGTTGTCAGTAGTTACCCCACTTTCACTGTATTATGTGTAGCTTATCTTGCTATCCGATCTTTATTCCTCCCTGATTCCCAGGACAGGAAAGGCACGTGTATATGCAGGAGACATAAATGAAAAGTGCTTCCGGGCTTCCTCTTCCACCTGTTTCCTACCACCCACAACAGTCTTTCTCAACCTCTGCCTCTGCCTCGCCGTGGGCTGCCTGATGTCTCACTTTCATACCTTGAAAGGAGCACGGGTTATAGCAGTGAAAATAAGGAACACAGGAATAAACAGTAGCAAGAGCAAGACAAAACAGGCTCAGAAATTTTTCACTGCATGTAGCTTACCTACTTGTGCAGGCTTCCAGGAATAGAAATATGGGAGCAGAACAGCTATTTGGATGTAATAACAGCAATAGGCAGGGCTGTTCTTAGGGGGAAAATATTTTAAGAGTAGCCATATCATTGTCAGGATGTGACAGAAACCAATTCTGTTCCCTAATAACTCCCAGAATACTCTTTTTCCCAAGGCATGAAAGAAATACAAAGATGATATGTGTTTTCTGGCATCCAAGAATAGAACATAGGGGATTTTTACATCAACCTTTGTCTCCTTATTCTCTATTTTCTATTCCCTTTTTTTCCAGGAAAGACTACAGATAAAACAATATAATAAATACAGAAATCCAAGCTTCCTATCTTAAACTGCTGATATCAGAATTCAGAGGTTATGGAATTTTTGAAGTAGCTACTAAATATAGCGCTCTCAGTTACTATACTCCTTTGCATCATTTTTTCTATTCTAGAAGATTCACAGGGTTTCAGTAAGAAAGCTGCAAAAGAACAGTGACTGTCCTCTGACCAAGGAAACTTTAGATTATGTTTGTAAGAACAAAACCTGCATTTATTTCAAAACAGTAAATCATAAAGCTTTCCCTACCTACCAAACCTCCCAACTTCAAACCTGAATGCCTTAGGCTGCGTGTTCCCTGTGATGAGCCTTTATTTTTAATAAAGTCCCAGATTGTGGAACTCCTATGCAGCATTTTAATTTCCCTTTAGTCCTTTCAAACAGCTTGGCAGGCAATTCTCCAAGAGAATGCAGATAAATGCAAAAGCAAATTAAGAATCTATCTGCAGTTCAGATTTTCTCTCAGTGTATTTGTTGTATGAATATCAATGCATTTAATGTCATCCATTATTCTCACTAGAGTAATACAAGGTGGATTCACCGTCAAAAGAGCTCCAAAGGTAAGTTTTCATGAGAAAATAAAAATTGAATTTTCCCATCTTCCATTACCAAAAGATGCATTTAGTAAGGCTATTTATAGAACCATTTGTATTTTCTCATAAGCATTTCAAATTCTCAAGGACTAAGGAAGACTTCACTGACTTACCTGTCTGTGGGCATCTCTGAGGTAAGTATCATAACCTGTACCCTCCACATGGTATGATGACTTAGCTTCATCAGGTACAAGACAGAGAAAACTAAAGAGGAAAAAAAAAAAGTACATTAATGAATATCTATAATCCACAGAGCACTAAATCAATACTTGCTCATCGTCTGTAACAGTGTACACAATACTGAATCGTCTGCCCAATTAATCCACAGATTCTACCAGAACTTTATGTGAAGAACAGAGAATACAAAATCTATTTTAGCACATCTATTCTAACCACTGTTTAGAATCATAGAATTGTCAGGGTTGGAAGGGACCTTAAAGATCACCTAGTTCCAACCCCCCTGCCAGGGGCAGGGATACCTCTCACTAGATCAGGTTCTCAGAGCCCCATCCGGCCTGGCCTTAAAAACTTCCAACTTGTTTGTCGTAACAAGTTGTCTACTTCGGAACTTTTGGATCTAGCACTAGAGGTAAAAACCACAGTGGACGCATTTTCTGAGAATTATCCAGACAGAATGGAGACGAAAAGGAATATTCATAACCAGGTTATGAATTTGTAAAGGTCAGACTCCATCTTACTAGAGCATATGGAAAATATACTGAGAAATAAATGAGCCAAAAGAGAAGGAGAATTACAGTTAAAATTCTTCTTAACCTACTGCATAGGCACTTTTATTTACCACAGTTTGTTGTGGTAAAAAATGAACATCTAAGAACATACAGGAATATTTGCATATAAATATCCCAGTGCCAGGTATGTAGTGCAAATACTGTATGTCCTCATTACTTCACCAATATCTGACCTAAAAAGCATCAGGAAATTCTGAATCTTATTAGAGCGGAACGGTCTTTGAAAAATAAATATAAAACCCTAAAATTTCTGGACAGCAACATACAACTCAGTCTTTGGAACCTGTTCACAAATTTCAGCTTCCTCCACGCCCCAAGAACTGCTGGAGTCTCCTGCAAGATTTACGTGCAGAAATATGTAGTAGCTGACTTTTCGTATGGAGTTCATCTTATCCGAAAAAATACAAATTTGCAAAACACTGCAAAAACTGAAAACATTTCTATTCGCTGATGGAGATCACACAAGGTGAATGTTCTTTGCATCTTTGCTCCAAACCATGTCCACCATAAACTATATACAGCAGTACTGGGGGAAAGAGGGCAAGAAGCAGCTATGCCATTCTACGCTGATTGTCCTCAAGCTGTTTGCTTCTTTGGCTGACACCTTCGATTATTTCTGGGTAAGTAGACAGGTCAGCACTGAAACGCCAGTGCTGCTTTGCTACCATGTATTAACAGAGCAAACAGCATTTGTCCTAATATTAGTTGCTGAGAGAATTACCATCACTAAGTTGCTTAGAGCAGAGCCCGTCCTCTTTGTGATATCCAATTTGCAGAACATCTAACATGCGCAAAGGTATGTTACAGGTGACAGAGATGTCCCTTGATTTTCAGGGAACAGAGGGTTACCTCTAGCATGGCAAATATTTCCTTATATATGTGTGTTTAAGGAACTTTAAGAAGTTTGAGGGTTTTTTCCCCCTAAAACGTTTATGGCAAGACTCCCCAGACTTCTCCAGGAAGGCCAAGTCCTGTAACAGCAGTTTAAGCATAGCAAATATTTTTGAGAAAAAAAAGTTTTATAATCAATGAGGCTTTCATCATGAATCCGGAGTATTCAACTAGACTATTAGCTGTGAAGTTCTTCTATTTTTCTCATTTATGTTGAATTATTTTTACTTATTGTAAGCTCTAATCTTTCAGGAGTAGCTTTCTGATAAAATGCCACATAATTTTCTTCTGTGGAGTCATTTTACCAGCTGGCACAGAATAACATCCATTACAGAGTACATTTAATTTGCACAGTGTGTGCAGACACCCACACATTCAGAGATTTCTTTAAGTGTTTGTTTCAGCTTACCTATTTACAATTTTATGAACTTCAGTCTTCCCATCATTTCTTGGATGTTCTGGACTGACAGGTGGAGAAGGACTGAGCCACTCTTGAGCTGACAACGTGTTATCTGGAGACAGATCAGTAAATAACGGATCTTCCTCTAGGTCTCTGTGAAATTATATTAGACAAAACGATTATTCAGAGAATGTTATGAAAGGCGCAATCTCTGTGTCAAAAGGCATGCTTTCTATTTTCCTTTTCTGAACAACTAGGATGTTTTCCAGACCACTATCACATGCGCATCTTTTTACCCAATTAACATGCAGAAATACCAACCTTTACAAATACTCAACAAATTTTATTTTGAAGAAAGATCATAACTTCTTGATCTGAACAACAGAGTAGACATTTTTGACTCGTACAAAATCACTGCATTAAATCACTTAAACTCTTTGGCCACATTTTTTACATGAGAGAGAGTTATACTCCAGGAAATCATTAGATGTTGTTTAGATGACTCAGAAATATCTAAATTAAGATGCTTAAAATAGCTGGTGTGACTAGCCCTTACCCCTCCATGAGTAAAAAAAGGAGTTACAAGAGTTACGTAGGGTACTTAAAGGACTTTACGTAAAGTGTTCCAGAAAAGTTCATCCATCAAAAAATGATTCAAGACCGTAAGTGTAAGCAAGACACCTTAAATTATTGACTTCAAGACTAATCTCATTGAAAACAATACAAATACGCATAGACTTAAGCTAGGTAAATGCATAAGTAAATTGATATATGAAGACCTTTGAGTGCCTATTGTTCTGGAAAGAGGCTTTTGATAATTTAACTTTTCTGTTACTGTTCTAAAAATTTCCATAAGACACTGATATAATAATTTCTGCATCACTTTATGGATATGGATTAATACATAGAGCACTCATAGTGCTATCTACGCTCACTTTTCTTTCAATTACTGAAAAAAACTCTGTTCTGTTTTAAAAAAAGGATCCAAGTTTGCTGTTGTGAAAACTTCCCTTAAAAAAGAAACTTACACTGCTCCTGCAATCTGTCCATTCTCTACCACGTCTTTATCTTCTTGACAGAGAGGCTTGTATTCCATATAGTTTCTCTCTTCTAAATTTCTCAGAACCAAATTATAAAGGATGTGTTCATTGGGTTTTTGCAAAAGGTGCTCAAACATTCGTAAAGTCATTATGCTGATCTGCAACACAAAAAGTAAAAATTCAATAAACTGCTGCCTTATGCTTTTTGCCTTATATCTGATTTGAACATCCTAGAACATTGCAATTACTTATTTACATTATGGAAGAAGGCAAAAATCCTTAGAAAAATTAGGAAATTGTTATGCTGAATGTGGTATAAACATGTATGAAGAGGTAACACATATTTGAAAATCAATATGTGGATGTATTTTTTTCCTGTAAAAGAAAAACTGTTCTAAAAATATGCCAAAATAACAATGCAAAGAACATCCATAGGACTTACAACTTAGCTTTCCATACTACAATCAGATCCATGCTGGAAGATGGTTATCATTGTGCAAGTGAGACACAGAACAGGACTTCAAGATAGTAATAAATACCCAGAAAAAAACAAAGTAATATTGGGATATTGTGACTAGAACTATAGGCTAAGATTTTTACATGGAGATATTCTGTAGGCATTTAAAAGGAGACTGACTTTAAGCAATACAGAGACTGTTTTTAAAGACAGCTTTAGAGTGCTTAGCTTTGCAAAGAACAACTAATTTATACAGATAACTCTGGGTGAGCAGGTAAGCATACTAAAAAAGATGGATATATAAAGGCATAGATCTGTATTTCAGGCAAGCTTCATTTTTATTTGAAAAAGTACAGAGTGGAGGTTGTTTCATGAAGAAATGAAAGCAGCTCCTGAGGAGGGACTGTACCAAAGTAAATTATTTTAACAACGTCTACTGTGTGTAAAGTGCTTAAAGTTACTGTATCATCTTTTAATTGGCATTGTGTATATTCTCTCACCACACTTTATATAAAAAATAAGTTTTTAACTATACCTTATGTGATAACATGACAGGATTGACACAATATGGAAAATAACAGTGATGCAACATATAACAAAGCATGAATTAAAATGCAATCACAGAAACCGATTTTGCCCTATCTTACAGATGAGCAAGCCCAACTAGATACGCATAGGGGGCGGGAAAATTTAGCAAAAAATCTTTATTAATGGGAACAATGTGCTAGCTGGAGAAAACAGCCTGACTTTCATTTTTTAAAGGGAATTTGTAGGCCTGGCAGTCAAAACTCTTCTCCTTGGCAAAAAAGTTTGCTGACACAAATATGAAAAAGCCTCACAATGGTGTTTTTGCAGACTCTACGCAAGACAGAACTGGCCGGCAGACATTGTTATATCGTTACCACTTCTCACCTCGTCAGAAATATGATCACAGTGTTCGATTAATCTGTGTCGCAATGGATGTCTGTTGATATCTGCCAAAGTTTCTGGCTCTCTGTGTTCTCCAAGTATAAAATAAACTACTTCCTGCAGCAGGACATCTGAAGTCACTTGACGAACAATGCGATGCAATAGTGCTGTTGATGTAAGGATTCCGATCTCTGAACTGAACAAAAAATTTCCTGTCAGATATGTAGTGGATTTCAACAAAAAAAAAAAAAAAAAAAACNAAAAAAAAAAAAAATCAGCTTGATTCAGATTCTGTTGTGTTGTGTCTTGTAGGATTGCTACTTACGTTTGCATCAGCTGGGGTTCCATAACATCAATGAAAAATCGTTCCCGCACAGCTTTTGCCATAGCAACAGCAGCAGTCTGAAACAAAAGTACAAAATAGTATGTCTCAAAATCAAAAGCTAAAAAACAACTGGAACTACTTATTTGCTGAATATATTTGTATCATCTGCAAACATTTCAAACCTTTTGTGCTTCTTTGATTAGTTGATCACAGTAGTCAAACCATGAAAGAAACGAAATCAACGCTCTTTTCCCTGGAAAAGCAGATGCATCTTCTTTATGGCTATAGGAATCCAAACTAGAGAACACAGGGAAAGATACTTGTTTAGTCTACAAGTAATTGAAGAATCCTGAACTTCATCCTTATTGAACTTAACAGAATAATTAACGATCTACTTGCAATGAAGTGAACATTAAACTAGCTTTTTTGCCAGTCTCTACTAATCCGTCAGTGATACCATTACACAGGTTTTCTGGGGCATGCTAAAGGATACGTAGCATGTACAGCAGAAGAACTCTGTTTAAGTATTTCTTGAGTCAGAAGGGAAAACTGATCACCTAGCCTGTCTTCCCAGGACACACAGACCACAGAAACCGAATCAATAACTCCTGTAGTCAGAGAACCATGAAATGAAGGCAATTGTTTTCCTCTACTCTGTAACAACCTCAATCAAGTCCACACAGTGAACTAGAATTGAACTAGATTGTATCATTCAGAAAAAAGCATGTATCTCAATTTATAGTCTCTACAGAATAACAAATGCACCGTTTTCTTTGGTAAAGCAGTCCAATTATTATTTATCCCACTATTCATAGTTGTTTTTTCCCTTCTAACTTCAAACCCCTAGAAATTTTGGTAGTTATTTTGCATATACCTACTTTTTGCCTCAGTACTAATAGATCATGAGCAATTCATAATGATGAAAGCAGATTGGGGCAGAGAATTGTTTTGAGAATCTAACATGCAAGCAGTTAGGATAACTGGCATGTAGCTTTTGCTTCATGCTGATGAGTTATGCAGTAACGCTTTCCTTCTTCTTTTTTACTGCAAAAGTTTTGCAACAACAGCCCCCTGCAACAGCTTACAGTGCTCACTGTGTCCAGTGAAAAGTTTATGTTTCCGAAATCCTTAACATCTGAACAAGAAAATAACTTGTACCTGATACTGCAGCTACACCACTACAAATTGTTAACATAATTCAGTGGAAAAACCTGGCCCCTGAGGAATCTCTACAAGGGGCTGGCAGCCAAACCTGGCCCCGTGTCAGAAATCACGTGGACTCCCGAAGTCCAATGTACCACTGCGCTGTGGCTGGGATCTCAGCTCTGTTCTTGAGACTTTAGCATGGGGGTGTGAATATTTTATACATCTTATCTACCTATAGAAAACTAGTTTCAGGGAGGGGTTTTAAATCACCTTGGGTATTAAATACAAAAATAAAGTTCTTACCCCCAGTTAATTGCCTCCACTGTTTCAATGTCTAAGGGATCCAGTGACTGAGGCAGGGCTTTGTAGAGGGTGGCCAGCCTGTCTGTCAACAATTCACATAAACAAGTGTTTTGAGTCAGGCACTTGGCAGCTGCTGGTTCTGGCAAACTCACCAAAAGCATGAGGCCTTCACAGGCCTTCACTGCTATCCGGCCGTCCTGGCAGAAGGGCATGGAAGAATTAATCAGAGGGTGAATGACACTCACTTGAAATCAAGAAGCAAACACCTCCCAGATAAAACCTCTCCATTTCCCCACAGTGAGCGAATGCATTTAGTTTTGTTGCCTTTTCAGTTATTAAAACTTAATTCTAGTAAATTTGGATGATACAAAACAAAGAACCTCACCTGAATCCATGTCAAATACTAAGAATGCAACCTTCAGGTTGACAGAACTAGTGCTGTAGGTCAGCTTAAGACCAAGATATTAGACGATGTAAACTATCACTTAAAAATAACGAGGCACATTGGTAGACTCGGTTTTCTGCTCTCAAGACTGCTGTAGCAATTACAGGCTGACCCAACCCTCCTCTAAGTTTTCTGAAAGAATCTGAGTATGGAATCAAGGATGGAGCTGGGTAAGACATACAGCAGTTGTTTTTAAAAGAAATCAAACCCCTAGAGACAGCCCAGTCCCTTCACAAAAAAAAAAAGGGGTCTGGTTAAGTCAATACAATCAAAAGTAGTTTTTTAAATATTCTCTTGTGGTATATTTAATCTAACAATTATACTACGTAGCTTGTCTGTGAAACATGCAGCATCCTATATAAATTGATCAAAACCCACATTACCATCAACAAACTTAATTTTCAAAAATAATATTTTTACTTTAATCTGAATTGGCAAAGAAAATTGCCAATTTACAAAAACCACCTGCAAAACAAACCTCGTTTTACTTTTTATAGTTAAAATACGGCGTGTACATACATATGTATTCACTCCCTTTTCCCACTTCACACAGCATCCAAACTATTTCATCATTTTATCACATTAAAAAGAACGAAAAAACACAACTCACGGGACTTTTAGTGAGGTTTAGTAGAGAATTCACTAAATTATAGTCTTGATTTGGACAAACAGTGGAGGACTCGGGTGATGATGTGACATTTAGTTCATCCAGACTGAAAGGGAGATCATCCGCCTGTTGCGGGAGGTCATCTTCCTTCTCCATCTGCTCCGCTCCAGAGGCACTAGGTGTTTCTTCAGGCTGAAGCGGCTGTCCTGTGTCTGTTGTCAAAGAGTCTTGCCCTTTTAGCATGTCTTCTGTGATTACACCTGCTGATCCTTTGGAAGCCATTGCTTTTAACTTACTCTGCAAAGCATTTTGTTGGAATTACATGGTTAAAATTACTGTTCATCCTGAAGCAGAAATTTGCTAAAGGCCAAGTTTTTACATCATCATCTGAAGTAGTTCGCTATAAGGCTGGATACAGTAACCACGTAGAATGTAATGGGTTGCAGGAGCATGGGAGTCTTTAAACCTAGCACATTTTTTAATCTGCTTAAATTTTGCTAAGGCCTGTACCATTTTGCTTCAAGGCTGAATATGCCCTCTACAAAGAGATGGCATCTTTTTCTCTCCACCACCGAAGGCACATATTCACTTGATTTGCCCACTATTTGATAGAAGTTTTTCATTGACCTTATGAGTGCACCTTTAGACCTTGGCACACACTACAAAACATCCCTTTCTAGGTCAAGGCCTCAAATTCACCTAATGTTTGAAACACCATTTCCAGTTGGAGTCACACAATTAAATTCATTCTAAACTTCTTGAGATTTTATCTTCAACAGGAAAGGGAAAAAGCCATCTTTTATGACAGCAAAGTGCTCTCAAGTTGTTTCACATGAAGAAAAAGTTGAGCAGATTAATGGACAGAAGATACCAGAAGTTGGCATTGGGCACTGGATAACAGATATAACAGATCACAGAGAACCTTCTCAGAATCTCCAAACCATCTCTACTTAGCCTGAAAGAAACTGTCTTCCCATAAATCTGTCTCCAGCACATAAAAAGGCATTTAAATTTGTGCTCTGTGATACCAAGAAGAAACTCACAGCAAGGCAAGATTCAGTGTTCTTCTGGCATGAGCACAGGTGAATAATACTTTATTAGAACCATAAATTAGACTTCAACACAAGACATTTCTTCAAGTGAGTACAGTAGGAAGATTATAAATCCAAATGGTTCCCCTCCTCTATGATAACACCAAAATTATTACAAATATATGTCAAGCATTCATAATTTAAAAGAGTAACCATTTGGGGTTAATGGCGTTTAGTACATACAAACCAGCAGGGACTAACTACATGACAGTCTCAGGCAGCAAACGAGAGAACTGCTGTGAACGTTTGCTTGATAGATGTGCATTCGTTGTGGCGAATTTGTACTGGATGTTGTGATACACTCATATAACCAAGTCCCTGGAGGGGCAACCCAGTGGTAAAAGCGGCACACTGCATGCTATAAAATAAGTGTGATTTTTTACTACAGCAGAAAAATTACTCCTTCCACACATATATTATTTTTTTTACAGTGTGAAATGCATAAGGCTGCAAAGCAACCAAAATGCGTCTGTCTGAACCATGTCTGTCTATCCCTAAATCTTCTAAAGTCCTCCAGCATCCTCCCATATATTTTATCAATACACAAGAATATCTGAATCAGAACGATGAGCTTTGCACATAAAGCAGAACCAGAGGCTGGAACTGCATTTCAATCCTGGATTGTACACTGTTGCTGGCACTATCCAAGTAGCAGGCAAGGTTGCCAAAGAGAAAAAGCTACTTTTTTTCAAAAATTACATAGTATTTTGTAAAATACTTATTTTATCTTACATCGGCCTATTACCTCATGCCTGGACTCTTCTGTCATTTGAAAGGCCATAGTTTGTTTAGCTAAGGGGTCAATGAGAAGATTTAACGTATATAAATGTATAAATGTCCTTAGAAATTAGTCCATAGCTCATTACGCTTACATTGGCAGGTGACACAAAGCAGTCTATACATTGAACAACACACAGGCAGAGTTTTTGCATGTATTTAAGCTTCCTATTGTTTAATCATGCAATTCTGCAGCTTAGCTGCTCACCTGCCTCTTGTAAACGTGCAAAACAGGATCCTGAATGACCTAATAGAAAAGGTTACATAAAACACATATTCAGTGCCTTCTAGACAAAGCACTCCTCTAAGTGAATTCAGCATCAACAGAGAGCAGACAATATAAAAATACATTTTTATATTTTCGTGATATGTAACTATCAGAGTTTCAAAATCTGTTCAAAATGCTGTGTCTGAGTTCCAATAGTTTTAAAAAGAATTCTGTGAAAAAGTGACATCACAGCTAATGAGAATCTCTACTTAATTCATGGTGAGAAATATAAAGCTGACAACTTGTAGTAATGGAAGCAGAAGTGAACAGTGAAACTATTGTTCATTTTATAAAATGAAGGTACAACTTTTTAATGGACACTATATTAGAATTTGTTCAAGGTCTCAAGAGCTGAAATTGAAACACAGAGTGTCCCTTTGCATGGAACAAGCAGTTGCAAGGAGTATCTTGCATAAGATGGGATGAGATGAGATGAGGCAACTAAGGAATAAATGAATAAGGAAAAACATGAGGTAACGAGTTTACCATAAAATAATGACTGAGCTAGAGGCGATAAGTCAAACATTCCTATGTATGTTCTTTCTCTCTACACAAGAACAAGGAAAACTCAGTTTAAAGAAAAGACTAAATTAAAGCCAAAGTAAAATTAATATGTGGATTTTAAAGGTTTAACGAAGTAGAATGCAGTTGTTCCAGTTCTTATTTCCAGAACAAAAGTAACTTGCCCAAGAGATAAAGTGATGCCTTATTGGTAAAGCAATACATGTGAAAGATTTTACTAAAATATAAACATCAGTCCATCAACAAACTATTTGATATGGAATCATACAAGGGAAATCCTGGGTTTGTACATACTTGAGTTTTTTCTGTTCATAAAATACTACAGAAACTGATGAGGAAAAATCAAAGGAAGCAAAACTAGCAGATACAGACTGCTCTGGAGAGATGTATCGGCATTTCAGTTTATATGTGTTGGAGATTTGAGTGAGAAACGCCACACGGGATTCTGTAAATTTACCCCTTCATGTATTTGAAGGTCAGAAACAGCTATGAAGTCACAACAATAGCACCTCTAAGAGGCATAGATGTGAACAATCAGAATATTCTATTCTAATAAAGGACAATTCTGCACCCCAAGTACCTTATCTGGAAACAACTATCGGAAGTTCCAACGACATATGCTTTAGGCTACGACATTTAGAATAATGTTGTGAAGGAAACAGGAGCTACAAAGAAATGTTCTTCAGCTTACCTGAACTCTATGGCCAGCATTTTGTGAAACTGGAGAGATCTCTGAAATTTTGAATTATCTGGTTTTCCATGTCTGATTTTTAATATTGTAATATTGCTATTTTGGGGAAGAACACTTATGTCTGACAAAATACTTGTGGTTCTTATGATTGGGGTTCTCTGGTTTGATTTCAAGGGCATTATTTGAGTATAAGAGTCATTCAGGGGATTCTTTTCAAACCATACAACTCACATAAATAACATTAAAAGTAATCCTGGTTTGGACTTCTACCATATTCTGCATGTGATATATCTAGTAGTTTGCTTCTGAGTGTTTCTTATGTTTAAACACTATCTTTTCAGTCCTTACACCATTCCTACTGCATGTACAACTACGGTGGATACAATGGCAATTGGAGTGGTATTTAATTAAGGTAAAAATAAACTCAAGATGGATTCTTTACTACTGACTTATAAGTGATATTCAAGTACTCAATAGAAAACAACTGTCTTTGCACTTTAACACAATCTGCTGTTTCAGATCTTGTTTGTGGAAAGCTTGTAAAATATTCCTTAAGGACACTATATCTACATCTTTTCACCTATGTATCACATGTTTAATAGATACTGTATCACCATAGGAAACACTGAAGTGGGAGCAGGAGGCATTTCTAAATGGACTTTTATGAATTAAACTTTTATATGCTCCTTCTAAATGGGAACAGAAAGCCAGTCTAGAAATCCTTTCTCCTCCCACTCCCACAACGATTGATGAAATCATTTCATCAATGCCACATGTTAAGTTCCAAGAAGGAATAAAGATATTTGGCTTTCTTACAGATAGAAAATAATGTCATATTGTAGATTGTGAGCTGGCACTGCAGCTAGACCATATGTGGCACTACCAAATAAGGGCCCAATCCTGCAGAACACTTAGCAACTTGCAAGGTTTCAGTGCCCCACGCAATCTGTCCCTTAGTCTTTATTGGGCTGAAGACAAAACAACGTAAGAAATCCAAGGTCTTCCTCACACAGTGCTTTACATTACAATTCATATCCCTACTCTAAAGGCACTTTCACTACAAAGGATAAGGACCTCATGCAGGTATATTTGTGAGTAAATGAAATTCTGGTAAAAATAATCAGATGTATCAAGTCTCTGGAAGCAAAAAAAAAAAACAACCCACCAACGAAAAACCTTCTA
>VYZM01009982.1:509671-523292 GCA_013398915.1 Dromas ardeola | reverse complement strand
GGCCTGCAGGGGCCGCCACCCTCCGCACGCAGCCAGCCGCGCCGCGGGGAGGCCCGGCCCGGCCCGGCATTCTCCGCCCGGGGCCGTGGGCCTGGGCAGCCGGGAGCGCCGTCCTGCTGCCCGGTCGTGCCCTTGGCATTGTCGATCGAAGCGGGTCGCCTGTGCCGGCCCCCGGGGTGCGGGCGGTGTGGGACACAGCCGGGGCTGGGAGCGGGCAGCGAGCTCGGGGTGCCCCGGGCCAGCCCCCCGCCTCTGAGGTCAACCGCCGGGCAGGCGGGGCTGAGGGGGAACAGGCGCCCACCATCACCCCTGTCTCCGTGCCCGGAGGCCTGCTGTCGGGCTCCCACAAAGGGCTCTGGGTCTACACATACCGCTCTGCTTCGTGAGGCCACCGCTTCCACCCGGGCACAGAGGAGCAGCCCTGGCGCGGGTGGCTGAAGGCCTGGCTGTCTGTCTGCTGGGACTGTTGGGATCTGTCACCGTCCCCAGGGACTGCCAGGTCCTCAGGGAAGCGTTGAAATGCCCAGCTCCCCACAAAGCAACGTAAGGGTGATAAGCTCAGAAAGTCAGTGACATCTTGTTGCTGGGCGGGAGGCCGGTGGTGCTGGTGGCATGGTCCTGGCTGACCACGGTCCTTCTGGGGATTGCCATGGACAAGCGTGAGGGGGCTTGTGGCAGTGTGCTTGTTACCTCTTTCACTGCTGTTTTTTTTCCCCAGAGCTTTGAAGGAATCACAGAACCATAGGAGAGACAAAGGGGGCTTTACTTCACCTCAAAGCCAAACACTTCAGAGAAAAAGATCATCCCTGCCATTTTCTCATGCCGCAGGAAATGCAGAGGTGAGGTGGGGTGAGCAGAAGTCACGGATGTAGGTGGTGGGCGGTGTGGTGTTTTGGGAACAGCTACAATTCATGGGACTGTGTTAGGGCACTGGGCAAATCGAAGTAGGGGAACAGGGTTGATTTGGTACTGGGGGAGCAGAGTGAAATCTTGGGGAGGTGACAGACTAGTATGGAAAAGGGAAGAGAATCTGTAGTACCAAATGGAGAAAAACTTTCTCATTAGTTTTTGGAGATTAATGAATACCATCTTCCTCATATGCTAGAGGCAAGCAGAGATGAATCAAAAGACTACTATTTAACTGCTGTGTTTTAAATTATGTCATCTGGAAAGTCTGACTCTGTTGATCCTGTGATGAAGTCTTACTAATGATTCTGCTGTACTGACTGTTGTTACTACCTCCATGCTTTTCAGGCACGGAGAGCTGCAGTCCAAGTACTGTATCGAAATAAATACTAGTTGTATGTGGACACCTTCGCTGAAGTTGCTAAGGAGCAGACCTAGCTATTTCCTTCTCAAAATCCAGACATATCAAATAACATAAATTTGAAAGGGTATTATGTTTGTGGGTTTTTTTAATTATTGTGGGTTCGTCAAGTTATATTCTGTAGATGTTCTTAGGAAATGTAAATTTTCTCTGTGGGTAGTCATATGATGAAACATATGTACCATCTCTGCGTTTAGGTAATTATTAACTGGAAGGATGCTGCATTTGGAAGGTGCCTATCTTCTATGATTTAACAGAAGAAGTTCTATTAGAGTTTTTAAATGTGCTCTAGGAGGCAAACCCTTCTTCAGATGAATTTCAGTGGTATCTACTATAGTTTTGCAATACATCCAGATTATTATTAATATTTATTTATATTTGAAATATGTAAATACTTATATTTATTAGCATTTTTACACTCTAAGTACAGTTCAGGGGCTACATTCAGCCTACTTACATGGTTTGCATTGAAGGTTTGTATTGCTTTCATTAAAAAAAGAAAAACAAATGACGAGTTGTAGACTTGAATGCAAACATGTTGTCAGCAAGTGGGCTGAGCAGTGGTACAGCTTTTCTCTCATTAATGTGAGGTTGTTTACCATGTTAATGGGGACCTTCCCATTCTCTCACTGTAGATACCATTTTGGAGCCTGCATCGCTTCTGAAGAAAATATGTATTTAAGGCACACGTGCTTGATTAAGGTGTTTAAGAGAACATGGTAATTTAAAATGCTCTTTGCCATCCATTTGTTTTTTGCAAAAATGTCTTTTGAGCGTGCCTGGGCCTTCCCATCTCTGAGCAGCAGAATGAGTAAAGAAACAGTAAGATATCATGAAGGTATAAAAGGAGACAGTTTTGTAACAGTGAAGAGTATTCCTAAGCGTACTTCACAATTTATGAAATCATAAGTCACCTCTTCACAGATGGTGAGGTAAAGCTTTTCTAATGCTTGAGGGCTTCTTATTATTCTAAGAGTGCCTGATGTATGTAAAACCATCTTTTTTTAAACAGAACATTTCATTGTGGTTGGCATTCTAGTTTTGGTTGTAAAAGTGACTTATTAGGACTTCTCAATATGAAATGCCTTGCAGTAAAGGCAACGGAGAAAATATCACAATTATATAATTATCCCTAAGCTTATTAAACAAATTGAGTCTCTGCAAATAACCCTGCATTTACTTAACAGTATATTGAGCTTGAGTTTTTAGCCATACTGCAGAATCTAGTCTGTGGTGCTTATATGTTTTGAAAATTGTAGAGATGGGGTTTTTATGCTCTTTAAAGTAATCTCAAATCTTTCAAGCGTATGGAGGTATTTCTCACTGCTGGGAATATTAGATACATACTGGCAGACCAGTAGTAATGGCAATCACTGGAAACCAATGGAAAAATTATTTCACCAGTGTGAGTGCAAAAGAACTCGGCTGAGGTTACGCTCTGTTTGGATACTTCTTGTTCTCATTGGAGATGATCCGATTGGAGATGACTCAGTTATGGACAGGCTACCAATGTCATGTCATATGCAACAGTACATCTTCACCTGCTCGTGCTTGGTGTTGTTTCTACTGAAAGAAACACAAGTATTACTACCTATTTTAATACTCTTGAGAGCAGAGCTCTGCTGGTTTGGGGTTGGGTTGGTTTTTTTGGCAAGGTAGTTCTTTTTTTGGGGTGGCACATGGAGTGAGTTAGTGTTTTGCTTGAATGTGAGTTAAGACACAGCTTGAAAGTGAGGCTATTTTAATTGATTGAGCTTTTGGGAACTTCTCTCCTTACAAATTAATGAAATTGTCTAGATTAAATCAATTTAAATGGAGTGAGACAGTGAGATAATGTGCTAGCCTTTCTATCTGAAAATCTTTCTGTTTAGATTGATGGCACCAGGCCAGTCTCTAATGGATGTATTTGTCTGCATTACAGAAGAACTTCCTGCATTCTGGACCTTTGCTTCAGAGAGGTTGAGGATTTGGAAGGTACATTTTTGTACCCCAGAGTGAAAACATGCCAGTAGAGCTATGCATAATATCTGTTTATATTCTGCACAGGAATTTATTGTGTTTATAGTAACAAGATTGACATCTATGTTTTCAGTGACTACTTGGATGAAATAAAGAATGAAGTGTTAGTGGCTCAGCATGATCTCTGCTTTTGAGGAGGGCTAAAGAGATGTTTCGAATCATCTTCATACCTTTCTGATTCTGGGCTTTATTATGGAAAGCAAGCATTCTGTGCATTGGATACTGAAGAGCATACAGTGGGCTGAAGTGCAAACTATGCTTCTCCCAAGTTTAGTCAGTGTCTTATATGTAGTGTCATACATGCTTTTGTTGGCTGTCATTTTCCATCATGAATTTTCTGGTTGTCTGTGCTCTCAGCTGCGTGCAACACCTCCCTCCTTGCTGATTTGCTAGTGGCACCACGTAATCAGCTCATGCAGTATTTTTTTAAATCCCATTTTCAGACATTTCCTGATCTGTGCACCCTGCTCCACATCTGCAGGTCTGCTCCTTCTGTAGGGACATTAATTTGTCTTCTAATGGGTTACAAACTTCCTCGTCATTAACCTGTTGTCCAGTTGCTTACTGGTCACATCTGCAAATCTTTTTACGCCATCGCTCATTGCTACTGTGGCAGGCACAATACTGGGCTGGATGGACAAATCCGCATGCCCAGTAGGCTTTTTCTTAGGCTGTTTGTACTTCAGTTACACTGTCTGTACTGCCCTGCTTTAGCTTATGTAATGGGTTGTGAAGGAGACCACAAGGAAGCCAGAAGTACATGTTGTCAGTGAAATGAGACATTTCTTTTCCAAGCACATCATGTTTTCCTCAAATGTTTCTATTCCACTGGAAGTGTTATAATCCAAGCTTTCCTCTAGAAGTAAATATATGAATGTTCTGCCATAGGGTATCTGCAATAATATATACAATTATATATAATTATGCAATAATATATACAATTGTATGTAATTATTATAAATTATTACATATTTATAAGTACACACAAATATATGAATATATTTGTATAATTATATTAATATATTAAATATATGTGATCATTAATATAAATTCTTGAAAACAGATAGAATACTCTCGAATATGATCAGTCAGAGCTTAGCCAATTTCACTGAAGTCTGTAGGTTAGCAGGGCCACAAGTTTACTTGCTTTTGTTGCAGTGGAAGCTGAAGCAAAGAGATTAAGGATAAACTTCTGTGTTTATGCTATATTGCAGCTGTAATGACTGCAAGAATCTGCATGTGGTATAAAGAGCCATAAAACTGATTTTGCTCCAAAATATTGGAAAAAAAAATAATCGAGCAGGCCAGCTACTGTAAACTGGTTCCCTCAATCATTTATCTGTGTACTTGCAGAAAGGGAAGTCTAGCAATCAGAATCTGCATGTATTTTTGGGCAGAATTTAGGTGCTTAGCCTTGACCCTACTAAGAGATTTCTGAGTAACTTTCAGATCAGGTCTGACTGCATTGTTTGTTTTCTAATGCATAATAAGATTTCTTTGTTAGTTACATTTTTGGATTTAGGGATATAATCTGTTAATCCCTAAAATGTCATCAGATAATCTGTTTAATCATAAGCAAAAGCTGATCTTGATAGGCAATATGTGTTATGCCAAATATTTCAGGCACACTACTACTATGCAAGTATAAGAACTTTCAGATCGCTCTTTTGCATTAGTCTGCAATTAAAAGTAGGTTTTTGTCAGAGTTTCAATTCATATATCTTCTTCCTGAGGCATAATTTAAATCTTTCATGGAGTCTGATACTAAATTTTGGCATTGTAAACTGTCTTAATTTTGAAGGGTCTAAAATATTTATGGTGTGAGGTACTTGGTAGCGGATTCATGATTAATTTTAAGTTATTGATAGCACTATTATATAGAATGGCCCAAATACTAGTGTGACAACACTCTCCAGTGTTCCCTATCTGTAGAGTTACATGACAAAAGTTCAGTGATCATAGAATCTGTTAGGTTGGAAGGGACCTTTAAAGGTCATCTAGTTCAACCCCCCTGCAGTAAGCAGGGACATCTTCAACTAGATCAGATTGCTCAGAGCCTCATCAAGCCTGGCCTTGAAGTGATGTTCTTCAGTGTTTTGTTACACTAGGGAGGTGGACTCACACCTGTGAGTTCCGTTCATGGCTTCTTGGCAGGAACCTGCTTGCACCAGCAGAGGGCACAGATGACCTGGTTTCATCTGTTGGACACAGCAGCAAGCTACTCCCTGGTCCCTATTTTTGTGGAAAAAAAAAACAAACCCAAAATAACCCTATGTATCCTGTGTAGAATGAATGAGTATACCAACTAGTGATGTTACCTCTGGGCTTAAGTGCTGTGTGTTAGTTACTTGGCTCGTAAAAGCTTTGGTTGCTACACGACAGCCCATCATTTTAGCAGTTCACTTGTCCCACTTGGTTCTCAAATGATGTTATTTGAAGCTACAGGACTGGTTTGAGTTTACGAAGACACTGACTTACCCCTGTGGCTATCACATCCCACATGACATTTGCATCTTTGCAACAACTAAACCCCAATGAATTTAGGAAGGGTCTTGTGTTCGAAGACTTGCCCTTCTTGACAACTAACTGAATTCTTGTGTGGTTCCCCAAGAGGTGAGAGTGACCGTGTACATCACCATTGCATTATTTTACCTATAGGTGAAGGTAAAGGGAGCCATCTGAACACTTCCAGTTAGAATTTCATGCTCAGAAGCTATCCTTTGAGCCAAACTGCATTTCCAGAAAAAGTATGTACAATTTGATCCTTTGTAATTCTTTTTGAGTCATCAGCCCTGTAGGAACAAGCGTCTGCACTTGGATGAAGCCTTTAAGGAACTGACCTGGAGGCACTACTGACAATAAGCAGAGGAAATGAAGTCTGTACTAGACCTAGGGTCGTCCAGAAATGTTTCTGTTCCTCATCCCTGCTCTTTTGCCTGAGCCTGCTTTGGACTAGTTTGACATTCAGTCCTCATGTTGTGAAATGCTGAAGTAAGCAGACCTGTGTTTGTAATATGCCTAATATAATGGAACCTGTTCTGGAGTAGCTCTTGGAGTTGGTGCTGTAATGCACTGTCCTCGATTCCTGCCTGGCAGCTCCTGTGCTGAGTGAAGTATTTCCATCCATTCGGTTTCTCTGATTTTATGTTCAGAAGCTGTTATTCCCAGTCTCTGGGCCTCCTGGGAATTCCCAGGTGGAGACATACGGAGTTGTTATTTGTTCCTGGGGTATTTAACTGCTGTAATCAGACGTGTGCAGTCTGCATTTCCTTCTCCCTCTCCAGCAGGAACGACGAGGCAGCAGAAAACCAATTGTTATATTTGGCATTACATGTACAGCATACGTCAAAATTCAGTGTCCAGACGTAGAAATCTTGTACTGGCGTTAATCAGTTTCCATGAGCTGCTGCAAAACAATTCATCCCAGTGCTCAATGGTAGCCCGCAGAGGGCGGCCTGGCCTCGTGTTTCACTCCAGCGATGTGCTCAACCGGAGAATTCAGTCATCTGCTGGCAGCTCTATCGGTGCGACTTGCTGTGGAATAAACAACTGAATGTTGTGGAGAATTAGCATCAGCCCTAAATTCAAACAGATTTAAAAGTGGACCGAAAAAAAAAAAAAGTTGCTTGACTAAATTAAAACTTCTGGTATTTTTATTTTTTTTAAATATATTGAAAGAAAAAAATGGCATGAGAAAACTCAGCTAGACCTGAGCTTTCACTATCTCACATGGACAACAGATAAGTTTTTTGGTAGATGTCAACAGGCAAGAGAAAGAAAATATCCTGAATAATGGTACCTGAATGTACTGGACAAGACTAACAGGAGAAGAAAAGTGTTTTTCTTTTTTTTTCCAAATCTCTTCAGGAATCTTTCAAGATTCAAGTGACTGATCACGACTGTAAGACTGTGCCTCTGTCTCGTTGGCCCATGTTGTTTCCCAAGTGTGTCCTGAGTCCTTCTGAAACAGCCATTTTCATGTGAAACATTCACCATTTCAAGGAGATTTCGTCTAAGAGGATGCGCCCACACGCAGGCATGTGCCTTAGCTGTAAAACTGAGCAGTGCCAGGTTCGGGACTAGAGGTTGCTATCTTGAGTTAGTATGACAAGGAACAAGGCATTCAGTTCCTGAAAAAGAGACAGTACTTTGTGTCTCTTGAATCAAATTGCGTCCACTAGCTCATTAAGGACTGATCTTGATGTGCTCTGAAGGGAAGCCTGCCCACTTCTATACTTCTCAGCCAGAGGGCCCTGCAATACAGCGTTCAGAATAGAAAATACGTACAAAGAAGATAGCATTTGAGAAATTAAGACAGCCTCAGCAATGTGTGAATTCCAGGAGTACGGGAAGAAACCTGAATATCTCTTATGATCGGATGTCAAATAACTCACTGATGTACTTTCACATTGATTTAGATAATTAATTTCTTTGGCCCCAAACTCTCTACCCCACATAAGCATGGCTGTTCACAGCAGAATGTATACACTTCTCAGAGTTTGGCTCGTTGTCATTGCAACTACAGGTGAATTTTTGCTTCTGATTCCTAAAACTTTCTCCGTGTATAGAAATGCTGAGAGATTTTGACTCTGGTTTATTCAGAATATTCTTTTCTATTTTTGTCATATTATTCGTAAATATCTTTGGTTATGTGAACTTTGACCAGTGAAATATCTGTCATGTTTTACAGTGATAGCATGATGTAAAAGTCGCTCTATATAAAAATTCTTGCATATTTAACCAAATCCAATTGCATAATTTAATTTAGTTTGGCCACACCAAATGCTTTAAGGTAAAGGGTAAAGTAGGGCACACAGTGAGACAATGCCCTTACTTGATGCAGATCTGAAAACTCTTAATTTATAATTAACAACAAAGGCAGTTTATGGGATTGTCTCTATGTCTCCTGAAGGCATGCACTGAATACAAAATTAGAAGAAAAAAATACTTAGGAGCTCTTATTCATGGTACATTCTTCATATGTGGGCCTGTGGGAACCTGATGCAAAACCTGATTAAGTTTCTAACTCCAAGCTCTCTGTTGGGATCTTCCTGATCAGGATACACACCTAGGGGTGATGCTGAAGTTCTTCAGCAGTAAATGCTGGCCAACATGTAGCTGATCTTTACAAACCTGACTCTCAGAAACGAATTTGTCGTTTTGGCCCTTGTGCCCTAAGTTCCCACAGGTACGTCAGCCATTTTGATGCAAGAGCAATATAGACTCGATATTAACAGGCTCATGTGGGGGCTTTTCCTTTGCTGCCAGGATCGCCAATATTTCTTGGTTTTATAAAAGCCGTAGTATTTATGTGATAGCATGATCTTACATAATCTGCGTAAAAATTTTGGGGTTCTTGAGTCCAGTCGTCAGTACTGACTTAGGATAACATAGATTCAATATGACATTTTTTTGCCATAAAAGTGCATATACCACAGACAATGTGGAGGGTTGAATAACATGCAGAGGATTAAGAAAACTGGTTCTACACAATGAAAAAAATAAGGAAGATGACTTTGGGATTTGTCTCACTCAGGGAACTTTCTAACTTTTTGATTTTTTTTCTTTTTGTTTGATGGTAAAATCTCTTTATATATGTATATGTGTCATGGGATATTTTGGGGAAAAAAACTTCAGTAAAGCATTTCTATTAATGTTTGCTGTGAGTAATTTGGAGCTTAATTCTCCTTTGAAAGATATAAATGTGAACTTTTCTTAAAAGAGATTAGTGGGAGCTGCCCTTGATGCTCACTGAAATCATTGAAAGGCCATGTATTTATGTCGATATGCTGCCCATTACTGACTAATTGCAGATAATAGTAAAAGTCTTATATTGAAAGTGAGAGAGCTGTCTTGCTTTCATGTCATTCATGTCACAGAGAACTATTTATTGTGAGTTTATCAAAATTCTGATGAAATCATAGGATTTAGCAATGCTGTAGATTTTGTTTCTTTCTAGTGTGACTGCTATAGATCTGATTTCCCTAAGAAAGGAGCCAGTGGAGTTGTGGTGGAGCATGTGCTACAAATCTGTAGAAAAACCCTCTAGTTTCTGTCACCCTTCAGCACCCCAATTTCAGTTTGGTGAAATACAGTTAAGTAGATTATTCAGGCCAGTCCTAGCCATCCCTGCTGTTCGCCTTGCCCACAGAAGTCATTCTTTGAAGCCTACTTCTGTAAGAATTTGTCTTTTGTTCCAAAAGAACCCCTAACTTTTGTCACAATTACCGATTTCAAGGGGAAACATACTGTGTTGCGTAAAGATGGGTATGTTCTGGCTGATGAGTTATCTGCATCAGACAAAGATGTCATGCTGACTTCTATCTGCTTTTTCATCCATGCTAAGTCATTCTCCCCTGATTTTAATGAAAAAAACCCAACCATTTAGATACAACTGAAAGGATCTTAATTATTTTTAAAACTACTATCCGACTTTCCTATGTGACAAACTGTTTCAAAAGTGATGAGGGACAAACAATGAGATTATAAACCTCATTTTCCTGGGAATCGATGCTAAAAATATCAACAGTTTATTTCTTCTTTTTGAGAGGGTGGGGAGAGGGTAGAGAGAAGGGCAGGGACTGTAGGGACTGGTACCAGCAAATGGTTGGAAAGCCAAAGCGCAAAACTTGCAGGGATGTATTACACATACACAACATATTCCAAAGATGGTTCAGAGTCTGACGTTAGGTGTCTGAGTCTTGGTCCGAAAGCTACTGAAAAGCAAAGGGAGAAATTCTCACCCATGTTGCTGTGCAGATCATGAGTGGGACAATGTATTGGCTGTAAGAGTTCAGTAACAATGATCAATGTTTTCACATTTCAAACTCATGGGTTAGCTGGACATTATCATTCTTGTAAGAGTTTTCTGTTTACATAATGGATGGAAAACTGAATCTTCTTTCATATATTCACACAGAGACTAAGTGACAGTAAGGTATGCTGCACAGAGAATGCAGTCCAATATTTAGGATACTTTTCTTTAAAGATGAAGGTTCTATTCTTTGCTCTGACACAGATTTTCTCTGTGACCTTGGGCAACATACTTAGTTTTTCAAAGGCATTTAGGCATCTGAATGTACCAATAGGGGATTTGAAGGCACCTATTGTTTGGTAAAATATAAAAATCTGTTTGGGCATTTCAAAAAAAATCCTGAGGTGCCTGTTTCCATCTCTTAAAGACCAAATACCTTTAAAAACTGTTGACCTTGGTGGAAGCTTTTCCTCCAATCTAATTTGAGTTAGAAGCCTAGGCTGTCTGTGCAGTCAATAGGAAAATGTAGGAGATGGGATCCTGCTTCCCAGTTGACTAATTCAGAAGCCTCAGGTAGATGCCTGAAATAAAACAATGTCAATCACTGCTCCTTAATGGACTTCTAAAGTAGTCAGGAAATGGCTCAGTCAATCAAACAGCTCAACAGCTTGCTGCTGCTCAAAGGGATCATCTCTTTTCCCTCTAATGGTTCCTCCTCACCCCTTCCTGGCTGTGCAGTTCTGCACTTTTTGTCAGCTCTGGTCTTTATCTGAGCCTGTGGTTTCTTTCTCTATTCTTCTGTATCCTTATCTGGCAGAAAGCTAACCCAGTGCAAGAAAGTGAGCAGTTCGTTGCTGATAATGAGCTAAAGTAGTTCCTTGAGGGTTGGACCAGTGGTGATGGTGCTGCAGGGAGAGGAGCAGGAGCAGATGGGCTGGAGTAAGAGAAGAGGGAGTGCATGGAGGGTATGTGACCACCCCTTGCAGGAGCAGCAGTGAACTCTAGGATTGGCTTATCCATCTTATCTGACTCAACATCTCTTGTCTATGTACCTGAGGTCATCATCTGTAAAATAGTAATAATGGTGTCTCACTTCTCTGTACCTCCCTTTTCCACCCTCTTCAGCTCCCTTCCACATTCCCTAGATATTGGCAGGATCTGAGACAGCAACGGCAGGGGCTGATCCACCTGCACACATGCAGATTGCCTGACTGGTGCTTGTGGTTAATGGAGACATGTCCTCCAGAACTGGTAACTGTTGAGTTCCCACTGCAGCTTTTCTCCTTCATTTTAATTTCTTTTATTCTAATATTTGTGCTAATTTCTACAAAACTTGTAGGGATGTAGAACTCTTTCTGAATTATGCCTTTTAGGCAACTTGAATTGAAATTCTCCATATTCACAACTGAAAATTCTTGGAGGGGACTTGATGGACAGACAGGAAAATAAAACGCTATCAGCCTCAATTCTCCAGAAACGCAGCTAAAAAGTTCTTTTTAATAAATGAGTGCTGTATCTGATCTATTTTAGCATTCTCTGACTAACGTGTCTGTTGAACTTCTCTGCCTTAGAGACTTTACACAGTAAATGGAATAAACTCTTTGTGTTCTGTAGAAACCCAAGTTACAAATGTCTTTCCCTTCCTACTTCCTAGCAGTATAAAGAAAGGAAGTTCTTCATTAAAAAGCTAATTTCTGCATGTTCCCAAACCTTTTTTTTTAAAGCCATCTATTGAGTATCATGCAGGAGAACCCTTGATTGTGCTAGTTAGAAATTCACTGAAGGAAGTGCATAGGAAATTACTCAATTAAAAATACAAAATGCTGTCATACTACATTGAGTGAGGAAAACCTTGGCTCTTTTGGACAAGAAGAAAAACTTGAGTTGTTTGCAAGTGGAAAACTTTGTATAAATTTCAGAAAAGAAGACAAGGAAAGGAACTGTTTTTCAAGTGGATGTCAGATCACCAACTAAAGATAATTCCATAGGAGCTGGGAAGGAGAAGAACTTGAGATTTATTTCATTCCTGCTGCAGGATTCAGAAACATTTGCAATGGGCAAGAAAACAGAATGACATAGTGAGTACAATTAAACTGCGGTGTGGGAGACACGGGGATAATCCATGGCAAGTAGAGCTGAATGTGCCTAAAAGTCACTGCTGTTGATTCATTTTTTTGTGCATGTGTCAGCCGATGAGAAGGCAGGTGTGTGCGGTCCATTCTGATGCTGCTTCCATGCCTTCTCACACCCTACTCAGCTGGCGTGATGGGGAGGGTGAGCGGCATAAAAGCACTGCCCGGGGGTTGGTCTGGTAGGGCAGATGCACTGGCCAGTTCCCACAAAGGCAGTGGGAACGCATGCTACATCTGTTACTAGCATCCATTTCTGCTCTGCAGACACGCTGTGATGCAGTCTTTGCCACCTCTCTTAGATACAAAGATTTTGGTAACTGTTTTTGGGTTTTTTTTTGATGGAAAAATTGTGTAGGCTTCTCGCTAGTATGGAGATGTATAGTGCATGGTAGAGCAGAGTGGAGGAGTGTGATTCAGTCTCTCCTGTCATTTAGTTTGCATGCTGGCTCCTCACTGAACATCACAGATTGTGCATTCTGTTTCTTAGTTCATAGTTGCCCATTCTGAAATCGATAAGAGTCTGCTCTAATGTTTTAATTTCAGTATTCTGATGTGGTCTTCTAACCTGTTATTCTTGACAAACTAGACTGTTGTTTTGCTTAACTCTCGCTAGCATCTAATAAACCGATAGCATGGGGGTTTTCTTTTTAGTGTGGCTTGGGAGTATTTGGCTTTATTAGATTGGAGGTAAGGCTACCGTTGGGAGGGGTGTCCACTAGATACTGATCTTGTTCTTTGGTGCCTTGCAGTTAGTTGCTTGCTGCTTTTATTAAGGTGCCAGGAGGAAGCTGAGTACTCTTTTCTGTGTGTTAATGCCAAGATTGTTTTGCAGACAACATTGCTATAATTTACATACAGATATGCAGGTGTATAGTTGCTATGCCCTGTTGCTGTTTGGTGAGTGAATTTCAAGTTGTGGCACACACTTCAGCATCAGGTCATAAATGTGCTGCATTGCTGTCGAACAGCACTGTCTGAGTGATTTTAGAAGACTCGTCTATCCAGCACTTTAAGGAGCAGAATCATAGACTCATAGAATGGTTAGAATTGGAAGGGACCTTAAAGCTCATCTAGTTCCACCCCCCTGCCAGGGGCAGGGGCACCTCCCACTAGACCAGGCTGCTCAAAGCCCCATCCAGCCTGGCCTTGGACACCTCCAGGGATGGGGCATCCACAGCTTCTCCGGGCAACCTGGGCCAGTGTCAGAGTAAAGAATTTCTTCCTAACATCTAGTCTAAATATCTCCTCTTTCAGTTTAAGACTGTTACCCCTTGTCCTATTGCTACACCCCCTCATAAAGCGTGCCTCCCCATCTGTCCTGTAGCCCCTTTAGGTACTGGAAGGGGCTATAAGGTCTCCCTGGAGTCTTCTCGAGCCTGAACCACCCCA
>VYZM01009982.1:486631-508721 GCA_013398915.1 Dromas ardeola | reverse complement strand
GTTTAAATGGTGAGGAGAGCGTGTGTATGCAGAGAATGGAGTGTGGTGGTGGTGTTGGGGGGGGGGTTAGGGTCAGAACTCGGTGGCTATTACCGCTTAGGAAATATTAAGTGATTGGTACTGGTGTGGCTGCCGGGCGCTGGTGAGGCATCGGGCTCGGTCTGTCATTTGTAACGCTCCTGTTCGGGTGTGGTGGTGGTAAAGCCAGTCGTGAGATTATATACCTCTGGTGGACATTTGCTTCTGGCTTGAAATTAACATCTTGGAAGTTTTGCTTCAAATTTGCATGTGTTTTAATAACGGCCTAAACTTGACCAGCCTTTGTCCTTTGCTTGCGGTTGTGCGTAGGCTCTGGGTGTTTGGTACTTCTGGGCTGGGGGTGAACAGATCAGCCCTCGCTGACTGCGGATCCTGTCTCATCCCAAACTTCTGCTTCTGATTTGAGAAACTGATGCAGGTGTGGGCTAAAGACTGGTGCTTTTAGCTTTTTCATTATAGTTAGTACCAATTAAAGAACCTGAGACATGCGGTTAAGCATTTTCTGAACGTTGTCGTAACAAAGCAGAAATACTTGTAAGCATCTCTTTCCTTTTCTTTTTTTTTTTTCCTTGAAGGAAGAGAGACAATTACCTGCATAACAATGACAAGTAAAACCACTCCCTGGTTATCTCTGGATGGAAAAAATACTTTGTCAAAATTATGTATTACAAATTAACAAACCCGTGAATGTAGGGGTACATCTTATTTGTTCATCCCTTTATTTCTCTTCATCTTCATGTATTAAATCCTGCTCAGCATGGACCAGCTCTTTCATTTGCTTGGATTCCTGTTGATGTCCAGATGAGCTTCATGCACATGGAAGGCATCATGTGACTGCTGAAAGGTTGTCAGTATTTTGTGGTTAGGACCATCTTCCTAAAGCATCACACCCATTTTAGATATTAATAATAAATGGTGTTAGAGCAGCATAATTCTTCGTGGCACAGTATTATTCTTGCTTTCGGAAGAAATGGACCGCATCAGCCACCAAAGAATCCCATTTCTGGAAGAACACTGAGTATATTAGCATCAGGGCTGTGCTAAGGCTGCATTAGTACTTGTGGGGAAAACCCAGCAAAGCTTTATAGCGTGGATTAGATTTGTTGTCTTCAAAGGGGTACCTGGATTTGAGCAAGTGACAGAAAAACTTTGCAATTTCAGCTCTGCAGATGACTCCCCAAAACTGAACCATCCAGAATGGGAAACCAGGGAGTATTTCCACTGGCTGTATTCCTTTTTCCTCCCCCCACCATCCCGCTTTCCTATTCATCTGCACAACACATGATGTTTGATGCCTGCTAGATTCTGCTGGAGAGCTGCCTGGAGAAGAAGGGTGAATTCTTTCTCAGCCTCTTCCCTGCCATCTATTATTTTCAGAGTAATTAATTGGGGGAGATAGAAAGAGAGCGCCCATAGTACTTTAGGGAAGTAGTGAATAAGATTCATAAAAGATATTAAGATAGTGATTTCTATCGGTATTTGCTTTTCAATTTTAACAAATGGACTTTGTTGGAAAATAAGCACAGCTGTGAGAGTAAAGAGTTATTCAGTACTGAGCGAAGGCTATTTCTGTGTAAAGCAGTATAGACCATTGTTATAATTAACCATTTTAAACATTACTGCTGTTAAAATCTTACATATGAACTTACTTTTACACACTTATGTGGTATGATGGGTCTTAATGAGGTTGCTCATGAGAATGTAGCTCAAATAAGAAGGAAGTCTTTAAGGGATAATGGCTTTGTTCAAATATCAGATAGGGACCCTTTGCTTATGAAGGCAGATTACCTCATGCATATGCAGTCTCATTAAAACCACTGTATCTTTAGGGTCTGCATGCTCAGCAAATATTGATTGTTAATATTTTATGTTGTGTTAGCTGTCCAAAAGGTGATCATTATTATTCTGAATGCATCAGAGACTTGGAGCTGTTTGCTTGTTGATTATATACCGAGCATAACAAGAATAGCAAAAAAGTTAAACATTCACCTGTGCCATTTTTATTACTAAACTGCAAAAGATATTCAAGGGGTAGTAAAAAGCATCACAATATTATCAGTGTTCCATCTGTGCAGCTCTCTATTCACCTCTTTTGCTCCAGGAGGCAGCATGGTCTAGTTAACTGACTGCAACAGATGACAGAAGAAACTCCTGAAATCCAGCAATAGCTCTGTACTTTTGGACTGTTCCTTTTAACTCTTTTGCTCTAGTTCCGTGTTGTTATTTGACAAAAAATACCCATATAGGCAATGATGTTATGACAGATTGTAAATCAATACATAAAGTGTAACTGATAAATCAAATTCATGTAATTTTGCCTTAAATGGAACTCCAAAGGAAGAGTGTTATGCTTCCCTACTTGTGCAATGGAAATAATGGTAGCTAAATTTCAGAGGTGTTGCCATGAGGACTAATGGCTTACCTGTGCTTTAAGATGAATTTTCTGAAATATTCCTTTATTTTCTTCCACCCTTCACAGAGTAGGTTGTTGCAGTCCTTCACGCCTGTCCCTCACTTCTCTCTGTTATGAAAGTCCAAGCTCTCTGACATTCTTCTGTCGCTTTCCTCAGAGTACAGCTCTAGCACATGTTTTGACCAAGTGCCAGATGAAGCAGCACAGACGTGTATTCCCAGAAGCTTGAACAAATAAGCATTTTAGAAATCTGGTGATATAACTGGGAGCTGAAACGAACTTTGAAAATCCCTTTTCACTTCCTTGTCAAGTTGGGAGTCCTTCCCAGGGCGCTCTCAGGACCTGTTCTGCAGCCTGTTGGGATCGGTGGGGAGCTGCCCTTGACGTCAGTCGGGCTTTTCAGTTTTGCAGTTTGCAAAAGGCTTCATATTCTACTTTCAGACATTGTTAAGTGGTTGTTATTAGGACTCATACATGACTGAATTTGGGTGTTGGAGTAAGCCTTGTAGATTGTTGCTAACCTAAGGGCTTGTTTGCAAAGAGCTGTAAATTCTCTGGATGAAAGACGTTTTTCTAAAGCCAAGTATAACTGTGACCTACTTGTGCATGTTATCTCACACTGCTTAAAAACTGTCAAAACTACTTGTTATCATGAAGGTTAATGGAAAAATGGCTATTTTTAACTGTTACAATCTTCAGTTATGCTAGAGCAAACAGGCACAAATGGTAATGTTTGCTATGGTCAAATACGAAGATCTTTGCTATTTTTTATTTTTTTCTAAATGGTGAAAGAATTAGTATGGGCTGTATTTAGTCCAGTCGGCAACTTCTTCAGGAAAACATAGGTGTGTAAAATAGGAGGTTTATCCATAGTGGTGTCTTTTCAGCCTTTTTTGTGCCATAATAAAAAAATCACTGAATTTTGACAGAAGCCAGTGTTAAAGAAATATTATTGCTGTCTAATATTAACAGGTTGTACTGTGCCGCTCTGATGCTGCAAGTGTGGGTGTTGTAGAGAAGGTAATTACATTTTTTAGCCTACTCAATAGTCATAGTAGTAGAGTTTTTTAGCTAAAGAATTTATTTTATGCTACAATCCTTATCTTTTCCTATTTGGTTTTCTAACAAATGTAGATCAAACACTTCTTACAGGTGAGACAAGAACTGAAATGATCTTTTTCCTGAGTCTCAGAGCCAGGTCAGAACAGGGGAAATTCTGCTTTCTGGGCCTGTTCTCAGGTGCCTTCTTTGTTCTTACACAAGTCAATAATAGATTTCTAACAGAAGGTGATAAACTTCAGCTCATTATGGTTTGCTCTGGTAACAGTTCTTTCTTCATCTGCACCGTGCACATCACTTGATTGATCCGTCTCACAGTTGTGAACTTCTGTGTGAGGAATTAACGAATTTTTCTATGAGGTATTTACATACTAAATCTTGAGATCCTACATACTCCACCACTAACTTTTCTTTTTCAAATCTTCTAGTCCTCCTCAAATAGCTGTAGATATGGCTGCTGCTGCTGACAGTGATGGTTTTGATTGAGGTCTGTGCTGACTGGTTTAAAAACTAGCTGCTGGGAGCTCCTGGTCAACGTTTTATTCTGGTCTGTGATTCTCACAGTGATGTTGCTCATACCTAAAGGAACCAGCCACTTAAGAGGTGGCAATATTGTCTGCCGCATCCTTTTTGAAATCTACTGCTGTGTTTTTCTAGTTGTTGTCACAGGTATTTCTTTCAGGCACGTAATAATCTGTTGTTGATTTAATTTGTGGTGTGACTAGTGCATGGCTATCACCGAATGCGTGTTTAAAATAGTTAATTGTTGTAGCTTTAAATGCTGCCAGTCCTAGTGTTTTCCACCATTTTCCTTGGTATAATGCTCCCTAGCCTGCAGGAGCGGGTTCCTGGCAGGGTTGGGTGCTCTGCAGCATGACCTGAGACAGAGCTGGCTGTGCAGTCATGCCGACACAGCTCCTTCCCACTTCAAATACCTAGGCAGTGCAGGATTTGGAAATTCCCCTCAAGGTTCTTCTCTTCCCAGCTTTTGTCCTGAATTTTTTCTGTACTGATTTCATACTGTTATTTAATCCTATCTGTACTTTCTGTTTATTTCTTCCAAATACATGTAATGACTTATGTTTTTTTTTGTTTTTTTTTTCTCCAGTTACTCATTTTAGGGCTTGAAGCTCAATTTAGTGGCTTAAATAGCTCAGGATCAGCACCTGGATTGTCACTGCAAGCTGTAATTGTCTGTACATGAGAATCAGTAGCTGCAGCCTAACCTTTAGAGCTTTTGCTTTGATGGGCAACAAGAATATTTTACTGAGGTATCATCTGACTTAAACGGTAGTGTCTCTTTTGAGATGCTCCTTTTTATGTTTTGCCTCTTCATACCGTCTTTTTTTCCCCTGAACAAAGCTTAGTCTGTGCTGTTTAACTTCTGTGATTAATGAAAATTAGTCCTGAATGCATGGAAAAAGTTGCATAGACTAATGGCAACAACAAGAGGAAACTGGGACAATGAGGTAGAATCTATTTTAGATGCATGGCTTTGAAAGGAATTGCACAGAAGGAAAATAAGCATCAGCTTATGGATGGAAAAGCCAGCAAAATTGCTTTTAGTAGAGAACACCAGAACCTCGTGTGTTTTGCAGTCTCTGAAAACAATCTTTTGGGGAGTTCTTTTTTTTTTGTTTGTTTAATAGGTTTGAATTGAATATTTTGAATTATTTTAAATCTAATCTGTTAGTAATTGAAAATGAAAACCACACATGTTCATGTGACTGGTGTAGTATTTCTTAGTTTTGCAGTGTAAAGGCAGAAACACACCGTGGAAAACAGACTTCAGTCTCTAAGTGCCGAGCCCAGCAAGTAGCCCCTAATTTTTTTGTCACGTACTGTTTAGCCTGCCATGTCTTTGTAAGTTGGTGTTGTTCTTCATTAAAACTCAAGGAAAACTCCTAGACATTTTACAGTAGTAGCAGGGAAAAAACTCTGTGAGACATGCAATTTTTTAAATGCTCAGCCCTTATTGTGGCATGTTTTCAGAAGGAACTTCATTTTTAGAAACTCAAACCCAAATAAGAGTCCTAATCCTGTAAATGTTACTGAGCATTGCATTCGGTATGTTTACCAGTCCCATATGGTATGTAGGGAAATCCTTCATTTGCAAACAAGGTTGGACCAGCCAGGCTTCAGCAAGGTACCCCTGTGATGGAGAAGTCTTATGCTCTTCTTTTCCCATTCATAAGCCAGAATTAGCGCGTTGGTGAGTCAGTTGGTTTCACGTGAACCACGAAACATGGCCACATCCACAACGCAGTGCCTGCTGTTTATGTACACATGTTGGAGTTAGACTTAAAACTTAGTGTGGCGAGTCCATAGAGCTTTAGCGAGAGCTGAATATGAGCTACCTGAGGACCTGCCCGGTTTCTTGTGTAATTACATAGCCTTGGAGTTACTTCCCCACGGCTAGAAATGATTGCACACACTTCATGTTTGTTGAAAACTATTAATATGTTCATGTGAGCTCTACATTTTGAAGTGGAAGGAGGATCTGTTGTCATCATTGTAAAAAAGGCTGATGTGTAAAAAAATTACGATGAGCCAGGGTGTTTTGTGGCACCAGGATGCTCTCTGCCTCCAGAGAAGAGGTGCTGGGGTTCCTGCTGTGCTGGTGGGATTACTGAGAGACGCCTGGTGCAGCTGTGATTGAGGGGCACTCTGGACACAAGCGTGAAATAGGAAACATCCAGAAGACAGTGTACTCAAAGGTGAGGCAAAAGGTACTTTTTTACCCCTGTGGTATATTTGCAGTTTCAACTAACAGGGAGGTGAAAGAAAAACATCCAAGTCAGTCAGCAGATTGTGAGATTCTGACTCCCTGAAGCCCTTAGACCTGTGCTTCGCTTGTTCTGGAGCTGAAGAGTTCAGTATGTGTTGCTGTTCATTGGTGAAGCCAACAATGTCTTTTTCTTCTTCATGGTCATAGGTGTTTTCTTGTTAACTTATCTACGTGGCGCTTAGTGGTGATCCTTTTGGAGATAGGTCAGAGAAATGAGTGGCCTTACCACAGAAGACTTTCTGAGGACATCATGACAAGAAGAAAACTTCTTATTTACTGCTTCCTTATTAATAAAGGTGGTTTATTCTATTTCTGGAACTGCACAAGATAGACAAATTTTAATCCAAAGTGCAAAGCTGAAACAATTTCTGTAACGTTTTCTTACTGTTTATCATTCCCTTTGCTATACCTGGAACCTTAACTTAGTAGTACTTAACATGCTTTTAACTACTTTCTCCTCCAGTGTAAGTCTTGTATGAGTAAGGACTGTGGGATTTCACTCAGTGGAAGGATTCTGCTTTAATTACTGTTATTATAAAGCTGATTTTGTTTCTATCACATCAGGCTCGCATGAGGCATCTTTGATCAACAGAAAAGTCAGCAAAACTGCTGTTCAAATTACAGTTTCCTTTTAACTAGTGATGAAAGCTTTCAGTTTATTTTTGGCATTAGAAAGGCTGGGAGACAAGCAGGTTAGATAAGAGCTGAAACCTAGTTAATGATGAAGGAACATAGCTACGGGAGTATAACAGCAGCTCTGAAAAAGATGTTCCAGCTCTAACTCTCTGTGACCCTACATATACAGAAAATGCCAAACAGTTTATGCCAAAGTAGTGACTTTCTCTGGTCTTCTAGACTCCTTGGTCTACGTTTGTGGAAGAGTTGACTTCAATAAAGACTGTGTGAGGTGAATGAATTTCATAAGAATTAGGGTGTAAAAGAAGAGATGGATTTAGGACTTGCTGTTTCACTGAAGGTAACAGTAAACACCTTGGTCAGTGCGGAGCCTATGGTCAATAGACAATGTGGAAATCAATGGTTTTCTCAGAGTAAAAACCTAAAGGAGAAAACGCTTTTTTTCTTGAATGAAAGCACACCTCAGTGAAGCACAAATCTAAGCACCTTTGAAATTAAGTTTAGTTGCAAAAGGAATTGTGCTGAGTATTACGCATGAAGTAATATTTTATGCCTATTAATGGAAGCTCACATAATGTGAGTATACTAATTCTCTGCCGAGGACTGACTTTATTCCAGTCGGAAGGGTGTGTACGTGCATGAACAGGCTGCGCCGAGGTGTGTGTGAATATCTTTGTTCCCCAAAAGGAAATCTGTAGACGTCTTGAGTGGTTTATAATGACCAGAGCTGTAAGACCTATTACCTTTCACTGGAATAATACCCAGTTTTATTTTTTTAATCTTAGTTTCATTAATATCCTCATTAATATACATATGAATGTAGATACACAAGAGAAGATTTGAATGTTTCTATGGCCTTCTGCTACTGTTGTATAATTTTCTCTTTTATTGTCCTAATAAGCCAATAAAACAATTAAATGATAATCAGACAATCCACTAAAAACCTGTGGCATATGTAAATAAGAACAAAACTTATTGCAAGAAGACAATATTGTTATATAATAATGTGGTTATCCAAAACTGTTTATTCTACTTCATGAGATGGAGATAATCCCAAAATTATCCAGTCCAGACTTTGATCTAAGGAAGAATAATAAAACTTTGATCATTGTTGAATTGGCAGCAGCTATAAAAAGCCTATGTCATATTTCTCTCCTAGTAACACTGGCTAAATCCAAAATAACTGATAAAAAATTTGATGATTGCAGCTTAGGGATGTTTTCTGTCTTGACCTGAAGTAATCTCTGTCCAAAAATATCTATAAATATTTTTTTCTATTTTCTGTTGCCAGATGTTTTGATATTTGAGATGAATGTTTGGTGTACTTAGATGTGCAATGCACATTTGGAGTCTAGCGTTTCAGAGAAAGAGGCTGTGGTTAACTGGTTATGTTCATACATAATACAAACAATATAATTCTGATGCCATTATCTTGCTTTCATCTTTCCGAAAATGTCATTTCAAATTTAAAAAACTTAAATGGCTAATGTATACGACTGTATTATAGTTACCCCAGTGATACCATATTTCTTTCCGTGCTTGCAACGTAGTAAATATTTTCCTACTCCTGTTTGTGTAGGAAACACCACTTGTGATGTTCTTCCTTTAGAGCTGCAGCTGGACAGTGGCAAATTTTCCTAGGTTTAATATTTTAAAATCTAAAGGAGAATATGTGAAAAAAAAAAAAAAAAAAAAACCAACCAAACCAAGCCATCTAGGCTTTTTTTTCCATTGTAAACTGAGATTTTTGAAAATTCCAGAATTGTATGTGTCAACAAAGCTCACAGACTTGTACAGTTGCTTTGGTACTTTTGAATTTCTACCCATAATACATTCAATAAAGAAAATGGGTGAAAATTTAGACTCAAATGGCAGTTGATTTTAGGATCTTTACTGTATTTTGTATACCTAGATATAACATGACCTCGGTCCCTAGGAATGCAGGGCTTTTTCAAATCTGCGTGGCCGGGATGGTGAGAGGTTTGTGTAATGTTTGGTACAGTGTTTCAAGAGTGAGGTACCATGAGAGGGCTGCGGCTTGTTCTTCCTGCGGCCAGGCTGGCCTGGCACTGTGCATTCGCCTTCTTCTGCCCAGTTTGTGGTGGTGCAGGAGTTCAGCTGGGAAAGATTCAACCTTTCCCTTCTTTCGCTGTGAGTTTTCCTGCTGTCTGGCTCCCTGCTCGGTGCAGATAATCTGCAGATCCAAAGTGTTCTTTAATAACACTGGTTTTGTGTTTTGGGCAGTAAGTCCTATTGAGGTTAACGTGTTCAAAATTTAGATTTGGGAGATTTTGTGACTTTTTGCAATAGCGATTTCCCCCTGTTTCTTTTGTCCTCTGGTGACAGCTTTGTGGATATTGGGAGTTCTCATTTTTCCTTTCTGCAAGGCACAGAGGCCAAGCAGACCAGTGCTAGGAGATGCACTTTATCCTCTGTCCATTGTTGCCACTCCGTATTTATCAAAAGCAAAAAGACTCCGTGCCTGAAGGGGGATTAAGAATCCTACCATCTTGCTATTTATGATGCTGAGGAGGTATTTTTAGTACAGGTTGTTGGCGCTGCTGCCCACGGGAATGGCTGGGAGAGGCTAGGTCAGGAGGCAGCCAGCTGAAGCTAATAAGTGCTGTGGCTGGAGTTGCAGGGAAGCGGTAATCCCAGCAAAGATCCCTTTGGTGGTTGGGTGTGTGTGTATGAACGTGTAAGAAACTATAATCACCTGTGCTCGCTGCAGCCATTTGAAAGAGGGGAGGAGGTTAATTCATGCTCTGTTCCACACAATTCCTATTCCTGAAAGATTATCGGAGTTACATGGAAGTGTTTTTTATGTGATGCTCAGTTTCCATAGCTGAACCCTCCCTCCAAACGTACAGGTCCAGAAAGATCTGTATGTTACTAATACAGATCATGACTCAGTTTTCTAAGGAAGCAAGGTCGAGATTGAGCCTTGTCCTGCCCTTGTTAAATTTGCTTCCTACACATTCCTCTGGAGACTGAGAAGTCAGGAGAGCAGTGGGTGAAGGAGGCAGTGAGTGAGAGCTGGAGAGAGTGGAAGCAGAATAGAAAGGCACCTGAGAACGGGGAGCAAAAGAGGCATACTTAAAGCAGAGTGAGGCAAGAAGATGTCTATGGAAGTTCTTCTTCGAGCTGGTACAGAGGCAGAACTGATAGACCAGAACTGGCCCTGATTCTAAAAAAGATTAAAAGAGATGGGAGTAGAGAACACTTGGAGAGTTACGGATACCTCCCTAGTGAAAGGAGTTGTCAATGTTCTGATGTCAACAAGCTTTTTGGTTTTATTTCTTTGGTTCTTGGACACCCCAAGAAGCCTAGCAGCCAAGGGGAGTGCCTTCTGGAGTAACTGTCCTTACAATTGCTGCAAATATTTTTGTGGTTTTCTGAAGGGAGCAGAGGAAAGTGCTGGTTTGAAATTGCCTGAGGTAGAACTCTTAGCTGCCTAAAATCTCTGAACGCTTCACAGACTGATCTGGGAGCTGGTGCTCTGCCAAATCCTATTTTTAAGTAATTAGGTTTCTTTCCCAACTTTATGAAGTTATGCTTCTCTAGCAGTATCACACAAGCGCAGGGCCTGGAAAGGGAGCTGGGAGCACGTGTGCAAGCATATGACTTTTCAGAGGAAAAATATAAAATTAAGTTCGGTGCCATGTTTCTGTGTTTGCACAGCAAAGAGCTGATCTGCAGTGAGACTGAAAAGCTCCAGCCCATGTGCGTTTCCATCCTGCTGAGTTACACAGTCCATGTTGCTACTTTAAAGTAGAATCTGCTGTTTTCCTTGAATGCATAGTTAATTCCTTTCTACTAATGCTTTCTTCGCACTGCAATTTGAAGTTTCAAACAGAAGTATTAAGAGATTTCCTCGAGCAATTAGGAAACCCCATCAGCTGGGGGATGTAAAGAAGCTAGAAAGCCTAACACCAACAGAAGTCCTGTGCTAACTCATTGGGAATGGATTAATTACAAGATCAGCTATGATGTCCATTTGATTTCTGACATGCCTAATAGCCCCACAGATGCAGCCAGAACTGATCAAAAGGGTTTTCTTGAATGTAACAAGTAGTTTTTCTATTTGCAAATTACATTTCATGTAAATGAAATTAGGAAGACAGGAAGAATAACTGGAAGAGAAAAGTCCACAGGAATCACTGCTGTTGCCTAAACATTAGTAACGCTATTAACAGTTCCAAACTTAACAGTTTTAGTCAGAATATATCTTCCTTCATGCTGTCAGGAAAGCTCAGTTTGCTTAGTGTGTTCTCATTTGCTGATTTCCAGCAATAAATGTTATATCAAAAGTGGACCACATAAGAGATAGTGTCTGAGGTTTTCCAAGTTCTAGGATAAAAAAAATGATGTTTTGACACCCGTATTGGCAGAGTATTGGTCCATTTAAAACGCATGTTAGCGTGCCTGCTCAGAATGTCTTTCAAGTGTGCAGTTCTTAGTAGAGCATTTATTGATGTTTCTTCCCCGGACTGTATTCCAGAAACAATACTCATCATGGACTGAAATAGTTCTTGACTACTATGAGGTTTCATTTTCTGCCCTACCCTCCTTAATTTCTGCAATGCAAAATAACCCAGTAGGAAATCTTTAATTCAGCTTTTCATTCTGTCCAACGTTATTTACCGCTAATATTTATGGGTTCTGTAAGCATGCTACTCTTAATAGTTTGTCTTGGGAGTGCAAATGTTTAGCATCAAATTCATTTTCCACTAGGAACTGGAAGTTAAAAGCCTTTCTAAAATGGTATTTTCCTGTTTTATATGTCTTGAAAATGTCAGGCATGTTGGTTGCATTTGAGCATAGTATTCTGCAGTATTGGAGGGTGAGACAAACACAGTGATTTGATCTTTCCTAAGTGCTTCAAAAAATAATCAGCATACCTTTTATTCCTGTTCTGTTTCTTGCCTGAATGACTGTTTAGAAACTTCAGTTCTTATTTTATGGGCAAAGAATATATTGACAAAAAGTATTTTTTGGTAGCGGAGCTCTTTGAAGACAGGCTATACTCTCTTGTGTTGTGTAAAACTAGAATAACTGTGGAGGCCAGCAGAGTAATTTGTGCTAATCAGGGAGATGAATTTGTCAGATTTTCGGTCATGATATGAAGTAGTGGAAGACACCGAACAGAGGAATAGTTGTAGAGACAGTTCATCCTGCCTTGAGGCAGGAAGAGGCACATAGCTTTTTTAAGCCCCGTTCACCGTTATTATTTTGTAACTTTAGGGTTCTGTGCTGTGGGAGATACGGGTTTATTCAGCCATGTTCGGTCTGAATCCCTATTTTGGAGACTTTCTTTAAAACAAGGGTTTTTTGAATGTTTATCTGTATATGAAAGCAGTACAGAGAGCCTCAACAATATATTGTTTAGAAATTTAATTGATAATGAAGGTAGTTATACTTTGGCTTGTATAAAGTAATGTTAATTGTATATACAGTGATTCTTAAGCTACATGAAGCTCAATAAGTATTCTCCCATTTGAAAGTACAAAAGTAGGCATTGTGATCTTTGGGGAATTGTTCATCCTGGCAGTTACACGAGTCTAGGTAAAATCTGTATTTCATCCACAATCTGCTTTATCTGATCTAGGACGTGCTTTGTAACATGCTAGCCTAGAAGGAAGGTGTGAAAATTACTTTTAGCTGTTTCTGGAGTGCTATGACTGATGTAAGATGTAGGTTAGTTCAGGGAAGAGAAGTTGTATAAAACTGGAACTTGATCCTACTCTTAATGAGTTCCAGTTCTGTATATTAATCAAAATATTGCTGTCCCTTCCTCCTTCTCTCCCTTCCTCCCTCTGGGCTAAACCCTGCTCTGAACTGAGTAGCTCAGCTGAATTCTCTTGCCATCCTGCTAGCCACGTTGAAAAATGGCTGGAAACATGAGGAACAAAGTGTATATGCATGTATATAGATGTTTTTATGCAGTTATTCATGATCAGCTGCTGCTGGTCATGATTTCTGGGTTACCTGAACCACAGGCAAGTTCCCATTTTTTTGCATAGCGCATAGTTTGCTTTCTAGTCATGTCTTGTCTTCTCTAAAGGAAGTGCAGTATCTGGATGTTGTTATTTAGTTTTAATACCTCTTTGAAATAGCTTGTGTGCCAGTAGGGGCATGGAGGTCTTACCCCTAATCTAGAGCATGGTGGCGTTCTGTCTTGGAGGACATAAACACTGTCAGCAGGATGAAGAGAGCCAGGAGGTTGTTCAGTAGCTAGGGGCAGAGATTTATTGCATGTTTTCATTACCTTTGCATCTTTTCATTACCTTTTACAAAGTAAATACCTTGTAAAAGTGAGCTCCAAAAGGCAAGGCAGCGTACTGCATTATATTTTCTGACGCTGAATTCGTATTCCCTCTTTGATTTCATCTGTAATTTTTTTTTTTTTTTGTAAGTAGAGATTTGACAATGGCTGTTTTTCAATTTATTTGACGTTTGGCCATCTGGAGCTGAGCAGGGCTTTAGTCACACACTGTGTTAAGTGGAGCAACGTAGGATGTAGGGGCCAGATTCAACTCTGAAGTAAGCACAGTGGAATTAGCGAAGTTACATCAGGATTGGACTGGGTCTTTCAGGTGGCTGTTTGCTGTGCAGGTGACCGAGAAATTTCATCTTCTTTTCTCAGCTCTGGTGCAAAGGTGCTTGGGATAACTTGCTGGACAACTAAATGGAAACCAGTCAAATAATTTTCCATATTTTGTTTCTATCCAAGTTAAAACAAATACTACGTACTTCTCTCTTGGTAATGCTGTAGGGCACTTGGGACCTGCTAATGGCCCAGAGCTAGTGCTTACACAGCCTATACTTTTAGGCTGCATTTAGGGTGCATCTTATTCTCTAGGTATCTCCCCAAGCCCTGCATTGCTGTAGCTCTCTGCCCCAGCTTTTCCAGAAGGGATGGCTCCAAAAGAAGAGAGTGAATACAGCATTATTAGGTGGTTGAATGATTTACTGCCGGTTTGTGTGTTACCTTTATTTGTGTACTGGGTACAAAGGATGGTATTGGATTCAGTGGACAAGTTCCCTTATGTGAGGGTGTTTCTGTTTCCTTGAAAATGAGGCTGTCAGCACTCTTCTGGGCAAAAGTGTATATTCCACAAACATTATTATTGCTGAGCTCTTCTCCTTCCATGATTGTGATATCCAGCTTCTTTCTGGGTCACACGAGTAGCCCATAACTGTTTTTTGTACCTCCTGAAATGAGGCACCAATGGGCCTGTGTCTCCAATCTGCTAACTTCAAAGCAGCATGTGTTCTTCTCCCTTTTATGTTATGAACCTGAATTCTTTGATATCAATTCTGTGTTTCAGGTGTATCTCCATGTGAGACAGAATATTAATTTCATGATGCTTTCCCTCTACTTGTTAGTTGGCCTGTGAGCGTGTTGTTAGGACCAGAACGAGATTGTTGTGGTTTCTTGAAAGCAGGTATCAAGGCTGAGCCTGGTTAGGAGGCTGGAAAGGGTGCCATGTACAGCAGTATGAACTATATTGCTGTTGCTGAAGTCCAGGTACATGGAAATCAAAGCCTTCTGTTGCCCCTCTCTACAGATCAGGGGTGTGATTGTTACCTGCCATATGACATGACATAACATCTTGAATTGAGATAGTCTGGGTAACAGTACAAGGGAAGTCACAGTGGCTTGAGTTTTGTTTTGGTGAACAGGCTGAGCTGAAATCCATATTGCTGTGACTTAATTGTTAGTTCACAGGCTTCATATGAGTTTGGGTATGGCTACTGCTGCCCTGGGTATGCTTTTGATGTGGTTTTAGGCAAGTCCCTGAGATTAATTTCAGAATTCCTCTATCCTTTTAGGTTGCATTCTTGCAAATTTCTACCCAGTATGCTGCCCAGCCTGTCATTGAGTTTTTCTCCATGTGTGACACAGCTGGACAGAATGAAAACCAGCAGGATTTTAAATGTATATAGCTTCAGGTGTTATCTTTATTTTGTTAACATGTAGTCTAGCTAACACCTAATGACTTCCTTTCCTCTTGGACTTTGGTTTCTCTGCTGAAGACAGCTGCTCACAAACAGCTGTATTGGTCCATTTTACAAAGCTTTGAGAATTAATGATTTTAATGTACAGGAATTTTGGTAAATCAATGCTCCTTCATTTGGTGATCAACCTCTTTAATAATTAAAGTGATTGCCCATAGTGGTTTTCTGCCTTTCTTGATGTCCAGAAGAGCGGTTCTAGACTTGACACAAGCACTTCTATTCTTGTGCAGATGAGCTGAGGGCTGAGCCTAACGCCTTCCATACAGTGGGGTCAGGAGCTGCAGAACAACTTCCCTTTCATCGGCTCTGATAAATCTTCAGGCAGATTGTAGGAGCTGATCTGCAAAATCACTGCACCTGTATTTACAGGATTTCTGATTCAGTATGGGAGAAATGGTGGTTAAGAAGTGCGATCATGGGAGATGAAATATCACGTAGGCCACATACAGAATCACTCAGTGAGAAAATGTGCTTACACTTGTGCTAGTGTTAGTGGAGTTAAGTGTAAAGTATCTGATTAGCAGGCATTTCCTGACACTTATGTGCACGTTCATAAATTTTATTGCTGGAAGTCAGACTGGGTGATGGTAGATGCCTTAAAATCAGCGAATTGTGGAATGAAAATAATTTGAGACAACAGTTATAGAACACATTTTGAGCGTTACCTTTCACCATCACGCCATCAGCTGTTACCTATAAGTTGGTCTTTTGCTTTGGGTGCAAAGTGTCATGCCAATCCAGTGAACAGAACTGTCTGTTGAGGACATGGGACAAATGAGGTGGCTTAAGGCCTTGCCTGGCAACATCTACTCTTATGGTCCAAACTCAGACTGGAGTTTGTGGTGTGATGTGGCTTGCACCACTAGATTTTTGGGATTTTATTTCAGAAGCATTTATTACTTAGTTCTGTCCACTTCGTAAGTGGGCCTGAATTTGTGGTTTACTAAGCAAGTATGTAATTTTAAATAATTTGGTCTTTATAGGAAGTCATTGTTGTTAGTGTGTGTAACAAGATTGAGAGCGCCGCAATTAGGAAGTTTCATGTCTGTAAGTGTTATCGCTGATGTTATTCAGAGCTGGCCCTAGTTCGGTGATGCTCCACTGCTAAATACAGGCTAACTCAGTCTTTCCTCAGTGCTGCAGCTTCTCTCCTGCTCTGCGATTCAACATGCGAGATGCCAGTGGTTGGCATGATCTATGATGGCAGGTGCAGGTCAAGATATAGAGGACGATATATAAGATGAGGCTGTTATATCCAAGGGGGTTAGAAAGCACAGATGATAGCATAACCTAGTAATGCCATGTTGTTCCTTCCCTGTCATCCACTCCAGCATGCTAAGCGTGTCTCCCATTACCTAATCCAGACTGGTGCTGTCTCATTTGTGCAAGAAGAACGTTAATGATATTTGGAATAGCCTTAAGTAGGATTTAAGTGTCATGCAGATGTGGGCTAATCCTTTGCATGGGGTTGTAGTCAGCCTTTTATGCAAACACATAGTTAGCTTTTTTGCTCAAAAGTAGATAGGTACGAAAATCAACAGTTTTGAGTTACAAATATAAGTTCTTTTAAGTCCACTTGGTAGCACAGGGAGCGTCACAGTATCTCTAACACACTGTCCTGAAATGATGTAACAGACATTTACCACAACATTTCGTGATGCAAATCTATTTCTAGTTCGGTGTGATGTGATTATAGGGAAAAAGAGAGAAGGGTAAACCCTTCTTTGAACAGGATAAGTTAAAAGACAAAATCAAGTTTTCCAGCTTTACTGCTTTAAAGGAAAATATCATTAGGAAAATCTCTGTAAATGTATTTTTGCTCTTACCCGCCCAGTCACGAATTGATATACCGGATGATCAACTTGGAGCAAAAAAAGTACAGGATAACTTACAACCAAAGGCTTGTATCGAGGCTGCATTAGGGAGCAAAATAGAGCAGCTTTAAAGCTGTGTTTGGATGACCTTCAAATCCCATCTGTGGATTTCTTTTTAGCTTCAAGTTTCAAATGTCAGCTGCAAGTAGATCATTGCACCAGGAACACATAGGCAATAAAAGATCAAGGATGTCCTCTCTTTGCATTTGTTTTAGAGGAGAGAGAACTGTGGTGCCTCATTAGGAACTGCTGTCTGCGGGTAGACCGATGTCTCTGGGAGGAATTGGGAAATCTTGCACACTGGATTGATGCGTTAATCAAGGGGAGAAATGGGAATATCTCCACTAGGTAAAATAAAAACATTAAAAATCCACTATGTTAACATATTACAACACATTGCTTCAGTCTGGTGTTTGGTTTTTATGCCATGAGGCATGAATATCCATGGCTAAGAGCTGTACAGCTTTAGAGGGTGTGGATGTTGGGGGATGAAAGCCAAAACAATACTAGGGTATGTAGTTAAGTATATTTATCCAGCACTATGATCTTTTGTCTCCTTGAACTACAGAATTTACCAACAAATCCACAAGGCAGGCTGAAAGGAAAAATCTCCCCCCATCTCCTGTTTTCGTTGCGGACTTCCCTCTTATGCTTTCACTGCTTACATGAAAGAAATGGGGATAAAGGGGAAGTATGCCCAAGGCACTGTTATTTTGGAAGCAAAAGCTTGGGTCGGAGGTTTCTGTCAGCCAGGATGATCCCTGAGTCCAGTAAAAACATACTGAGCCTTAGCTGCCTCCAAGAGGCATTTGGCAGAGCTGAAGGGTTGCTCAGAGAACTAAGAAGCTGCTCTGAAGTACTGTAAAATCTTCAGGGGCTTTAATTGTTACGACTGATGTCGTTCAAGCCTGATTCCCACTGGAACTTCCTTTGTGTTAATTATGGTCCTGAGGATGATAACTTGGCAAACGCAGCTGCAGCATTGCTGTTGCATCAGTCAATTAATCACCCAGGCTGGATTGGAGAGATGTGTTTCTTTACTGTCGTTATAAACAGCTGTAGAGAAATGGAAAGGTTTTGATGACTGAAAATCCCTTTTCAGCTGTGTGAGGGCTGTGGGATCCTAGTACTAGTGTGCAGTTCTTGTATGTTCATGTTTTCAAAGGCATGGTGGTGCTTTTTCCCAAAAAAAGAAACATGAAGCACATCAAACTTTACAAAAGCAGCTCATCTTTGCCTCCTCAGTACAGCTATAAGAAAAAGCTTTATGAAAGAAATAATCCAGCTTTAATGACTTTTTTTACATAACTGTGGCAGGTGAAGGAGACAAATCCTATTAGAAAGAAATTGAAGATACCTGGAGTGGTTTTCTTGGACAACTGTGGAGACATTATTTCTGGGCTGGCTTTGGGAATAGTTTGCATGCTCTGGTGATGCTGATTTCACCAGGGTTATTAGTCTTTCCTAAGTGCTGCACGCTGACCTGCTGCCTGAAACAATGCAAACATCTGAAGAATACAGCTCACGGGATTCCCCAGGAAAGCCTCAGCTGTAGGAACGTGGCCTTTGAAGTGACCTCTGTCAGTTCACCCCTGCAATGATCTGACCGTCTCTTTATCTGGTCCTGGTTAATCATAAGGCGTATTTGTGGAATTTGTTGTCTGAAGCGCGAGCCGTAGCATCTGAGTGTTATTTCAGCTAAACTTTGAAGCTAATGAGATGACATGTATTTACATTGCTGAACTGGGTCACTCTTTTTCTTTGTGAAATTTGATTCTGAGCATGCTTGGGAGCAGAAGTCACACTTTTCTAACACCATTGTTTGGTTGTTTAGGCAGATAAAAGCCTCAAGCTGCTTTGTGTAACGTGCCTCACAGATCCTCATGTTGGCTTTTTCTAAGGCAAAAATAACTTCCAGAAATGTCAGTAGAGGTGAGAAATGATTATTTTGGAGCTTGTAAATTAAGCTAACTGCACTGAAGATGTTCTTTGTATGTGCTGACAGGAAACAGAGATAAACATGATGACATATGCATAGTGATAAAGATACTCTACAATCTGTAATTATGTTCTTCCTACTTTGTTAATTAACTGATTTCCATGGCATTCTCGTTTTATTAGTAAGGGACTATGGATTTTGGGTTGTGTCCAGTGATCTTTCAGGACAGGCTTGTGGCTAAAATAGTGGTCTACATTGTCTGTCCTTGGGAGCACAGCTGAGTCTGGAATGACCTTCCTCATATTACCTGGGAAAACCTTTTGCTGTGCTTCGTGCTTGGAGTATTCCCTGAGATGTACTTAATCATGCTACAGAGGACCTGCCTTTGTGGTGATAAATTAAAATAAAAAACGACCTGGCATCCTGCCTAGTAGGGTGCTGAGGTATATGCTAGAAGGGCTCTGGTATCTGCTCAGTAAGATTTGTAAGATATCTGTATTAAGTTCAGGCTTCCTAAAAGGTGTTAGGGAGAGCCGCATTTTGGGAGCCTCTTTTAATCCAGAATGATTTGTTGGCAGCTGTATGGCTTTAGACGTGCCTTTCCTTCCAAACAGTAAGTGTAATTTCAGTGTTTTAAGATGGACATGATCAAGGTCAAGATATTAAAAATAAAAAAATAATAAGAATTTCCAAACCATTATCCCTCTTTTGACACTAATCTGATCTATGAAGGCAGTGATTTTCTCAGTACCATCTGGTTTTGTGTGGTTTTTTTGCACCCAGTTTAGGTCACATACAGTGAAATTGTACTTTATGACTGAAGTAAACCTGCCTGCTCTTGGCTGCACTCGTAGGGTCATAGGGATTTTGATGGTGAAATGTGAGAGATCACTTCCCCAGCAGACAAAGAGGCTGAAGATTAACGCAGTGTGAAAATGCTGCACAGATTCCTTCTTTTGGAATGGTCAGGCCACCTCAGGAGCCTACGGCTGGGTACGCTCTGTGGTGGTCCTTTGCCAGAGCAGTGTTTGGAACCATTGGTCATGGCCAAAAGTGTGCTGCCAGTGGGGTCTTTACTCCTACAGCTGTTTTTTTTCTTTCAGTTTTTTTTCTACTTGCAGTAGCCTATAGTGAAGATTGACCATAAAAAGCTTTTCCTTTTACTCCTTGTTTTATTATAGACTACTTTATGGTGTGTTGTGATTCCCTCCATTAAAGTCTGAAAATGTCAGTTGCTGAATGGAGAAATAGTTTTAGTCATGAGATTAAAAATTATGGGCTTTTTTAAAGATCTGGATTTTGATTATCAGAAATATACTTCCCATTAAAAGTTTGTCTGGTGCATTTAAGAATTAATTGCGGAAAAATCGTAAGCCCAAACTATGACAGAATCATAGAATACAATCATAGAATCGTTTAAGTGGAAAAGACCTTTAAGATCATAGAGCCCAACCGTTAACCTACCACTGCCAAGTCCACCCCTAAACCATTTCCCTAAGCACCACATCTACAAATGGCTTTTAAATGCTTCCAAGGATGGTGACTCAACCACAAGCCTACTCCAATACTTGACAACGATTTCAGTGAAGAAATTTTTCCTAATGTCCAATCTAAACCTCCCCTGGTGCAACTTGAGGCCGTTTCCTCTTGTCCTATTGCTTGTTACGTGGGAGAAGAGACCGACCCCCACCTCGCCTCCTTTCAGGTAGTTGTAGGGACTGATAATCCTGAGCCTCCTTTTCTCCAGGCTAAACAACCCCGGCTCCCTCAGCTGCTCGTCATAAGACTTGTGCTCCAGACCCCTCACCAGCTTCGTTGCCCTTCTCTGGACTTGCTCCAGCACCTCAGTATCTTTCTTGTAGTGAGGGGCACAAAACTCAACACACTATTCAAGATGTGGCCTCACCAGTGCCGAGTACGGGGGGGACACAATCACTGCCCTAGTCCTGCTGGCCACACTATTTCTGATACAAGCCAGGATGCTATTGGCCTTCTTGGCCACCTGGGCGCGCTACTACCTCATATTCAGCCGGCTGTTGACCAAGACCCCCAGGTCCATTTCTGCCAGGCAGCTCTCCAGCCACTGCTCCCCAAGGCTGTAGCGCTGCATGGGGTTGGTGTGACCCAAGTGCAGGACCCGGCACTTGGCCTTGTTGAACCTCACGCCATCGGCCTCGGCCCATCGACCCAGCCTGTCCAGATCCCTCTGCAAAGCCTTTCTACCCTCAAGCAGGTCGACACTGCCGCCCGACCTGGTGCCATCTGCAAACTTACTGAGGGGGCACTTGATCCCCTCATCCAGATCGTTGATAAAGATATTAAAGAGAACTGTCCCCAGTACTGAGCCCTGGGGAACACCACTTGTGACCGGCTGCCAACTGGATTTAACTCCATTCACCACCACTCTTTGGGCCCATCCCTCAAGCCTGTTTTTTACCCAGCGAAGAGTACGCCCGTCCAAGCCATGAGCAGCCAATTTCTCCAGGAGAATGCTGTGGGAAACGGTGTCAAAGGCTTTACTAAAATCTAGGTAGAAAAAAACGCACAACCTTTCCCTCATCCACCTTGTCATAGAAGGAGATCAGGTTTGTCAGGACCTGCCTTTTGTAAACCCATGCTGGCTGGGCCTGATCACCTGGTTGTCCCGCATGTGCTGCGTGATGGCACCTAAGATGATCTGCTCCATAACCTTTCCTGGTACCGAGGTCAGACTGACAGGCCTGTAGTTCCCTGGATCGTCCTTGCGGCCCTTTTTGTTGGATGAGCGTCAACGTTTGCTGGCTGCCAATCAACCGGAACCTCCCTGGTCAGCCGGGACTGCTGGTAAATGATGGAAAATGGCTTGGTGAGCACTCCTCTCAGCTCTCTCAGTACCCTCAGGTAGATCCCATCTGGCCCCATAGATTTGTGTGTGTCTCAGTGGTGTAGCAAGTCCCTCACCATTTCCCCTTGGATTATGGGGGCTTCATTCTGCTCTCTGTCCCTGTCTTCCAGCTCAGGAGGCTGGCTACCCAGAGAACAATTGGTCTTACTATTAAAGACTGAGGCAAAGAAGGCATTAAGTACCCCAGCCTTTTCCTCATCCGTTGTTGCTATGTTTCCCCCCGTATCCAATAAAGGATGGAGATTCTCCTTAGCCCTCCTTTTGTATCTAATATATTTACAGAAACATTTTTTATTGCCTTTTACAGCAGTAGCCAGCTTAAGTTCTACATGGGGAGGAATAATGCCATTTTGCTAGTGTCACAAGGTTTCATTTTTGAGTAAGAACAGCCTTTTTTGGAAATGTGTTTAAGCTAATTTAAATCTGTTTAAGACTT
>VYZM01009982.1:408819-486603 GCA_013398915.1 Dromas ardeola | reverse complement strand
TTTTTTTTTTTTTACATTTTTAAAACTGTAGAGGTTCCTTTAACACTAGTTGTATTGAGTTGACCTAAGGCAAGCATTTAGTTTGTGGGCTACTTCTTTTCTTTGAGGAAACTGACACTAATACATTGACACTTGATAAGGTGGCATTTACTGTGCCTGGTCTGAATGGTTGCTGAGGAATAAAAAGCGTTATTCATCCTGAGAGGTATGTGACAAGGGTGATAAAGGGTGATGTTCATAGGTACTTTTTTATGTTAATTGGAGAGAAAGCGTTGGTGATTTAGTGTGGAGGAGATGCTTATCTTTCGGGCAACTACTGATAGATAGGGTGAATCTTGCTCTCAAAAAAAATGCTTTATATCATTAGATTCGCGCTGGGAAGCCCGGTGAGGCTGGGGTGAGTGATGGGCGTTGTGCCAAGTACCATTTACACGCTGTGAAAGATCAGTGCCCGAGGACTTGCTAATCTAAATAGACAGCAGAAATGGAGGAACAGTTTGCAGCCGTTATTTATTTACTTATTTTTTTAATAACGCAAAGTATGTAAAGCTTTTTTTAATAATTTGGACTCCAATGAGCTGTTGTAAAGCAGCTGGACTGGCAGGCAAATTGCCGAGTTCATTGGAGAAGCACAAATAAACACAGTTCGTCAAATGGATTAACCATGACATATATTACAGGTAGATGTAAGATGTTGAAAAATGAGTGACAGACCCTGAATCAAGTTAATAAAATTCACTTTGCATGACAGAGTAGTGGATTCTTTGTTGCAGATAAAGGGAGATGTGCCATTTTTCGGGGAGTGCTTTTTATTAGAGGTATGTGCTGGTGTTGTGCTGCGTTAGGAGGGCTGTGAGATAGACTTCAATATCCGTCTGGCACATTTTTAACTTTGGCCATTACAGACTGATACATAGAGAATCCATGTAAAAATGCCATTTAAAATCAATTTCTTTACTTTATTCACAGCAGAAAGTTGAAATAAAGCTACACTTTGCATGATTTTAGCTCTAATGAACCTACTGATCTTCAGCAAAGCAGTTAAGAATCATGAGATTTAGACCATCAGTCTTAACTATATTTTTCACAAAACCTGAAAGCTGAAACTGATGCATAGAGGCTATTTGCCATCTTCAGATGGTGGCCACAAATTTAGGTCACTTCTGAGTGTAAGTATTGAGGCTGTCAAGGCTTAGGGAGGACAGCTAAGCTTCCCTCGCAGCTTTCCTGCAGGACCCCACCATTAAGTTTTTCTGCACTCAAAACTGCAGCTTTTTGTTGCCATTCAACTCACCCATCCCTTTTTTTGCATAACCTCTTGTTCTTCCCTTGTAGTCAGTTCCTTGTTCACCTGTAATTTTTCCATCTTCTCCAAATACACTCATCTTTTCCTTTGTGGCACTGTATAAAATTGCACTGTATAAAATGCTATTGCTAAACTACATGTACTGAATTTTCCTCACCTAAAAATAATTATCTGAAAAGATATTGGGGCACTGTCTATTTTTTTTATAAATTTTGTTCAAAAAGTTTGTGCATTTAGATCAGAAAACTAGGTTTAGAATTGTTTGGATCTCTATTTTCTGTTTCTTAACCACAGTTGTGATTTTTGTTCGTGCATATTCTTATGGTATCCCTCTGATTGAATAGATTATTCATTTTTTTGCTAAGTAGTTTGTGATTTTGTATGCTAGTCCCTTCGTTGTTCTGAGATTGTTGGGTTCTCCTGCTTTGAGCACATACGCTGAGTGTAATGTGTCCCTGGTTTGGTTGGAATTTCCCATTTTGTACTTGTGTCTTGCTCAGCTTTCTTACTGTATTGCCTGTATGTTTAGCACTGGATGTTATTGAAAATCGAGGTGAAGGGATTGTTTAGATACTAGACTGCACATACTGACCTTTCAGAGCGTTAGACCAAACTTTCTGACCACTCTTTGCTGGTTCTCTCTCCGGTTACATTGAATAGTCGTTCAGGGTTGAGTGCTTACCTGGGAAAGTATGGAGCCTGCCCGCATCTGATGTTTTTCACCCTGGCTTTCACTGTGGGTAGTTTTTTGCATGTCTGTGTTTGTATTGAATCTCAGCCTCTTCTGTGTATCTGCAAAGCTTGTAGATCTCTGGGTGTCTCTAAGTAGTTCTTTTAGTTCACCAGATTTGGACTTGTGACACTAAATAGTTGCAGTCCTATGGTTGTATTTTCACTCACTTTAATCCCCATGCTTTCATGCTGTTCTAGTGTGTAAACAGCTTACCCCTTGGGAACAAATGAAGGTCTTTGCTTGCATTTTGTAGATAGTGATTTGATTGGCATTAGCCATCCCAGAACTCCTGTGAGATAGTTTTGCATTCCTAGCTATAAAATGGGTTTGAATGAGAGAAAGGCGAAATGACTTATGGCCACTGTCAGACATTCTTGTGTCCAAAGGAACTTGCCTGTAATTCAATTTCTGAAGTCTTCTGGAGCTGCATCTGCAGCTCTTCTGCAGGTGGCCTAGCCCTGGAGCAGGTAAGCTTTGGTCTTTTTTGACTCCAGACATCAGAGCATGGTAATTGCACTGTGTGACCTCCTTGGAGCACCTCCATCCTTCCAGGTGATGACTCCAGAATTACAGGCTTCTCCTGTAAAAGGAACAGGCAAGTCAGTTTTTCTAGCAAGAGGCTCATTTTATTTCACAGTGCAGTAGGTATAAGGAGAAATTTTAGGCTCTACAGATCTCACAGTGTTTCACAAGTTCATTTTGGTCTTGGAGAGGGGAATCCACAGCCCAGATGTTTTTTCAAAGTTGTGCTCCCTCGCTGACTCTCCCAACTCCTTTAATCACTTTTCATTTCCCTTGGCAAAGAGGGCCAGTGTCCTGCGTTAGGAGTAATTTTCTACAGCATCTTTCTTTCTTCCCAGTTAACACTGAAGCATCGGGGGTGAGTAGTCTGCCTGGCTGGGCTAGGCTGGGACCCTCACCCTTCCCCTCGGTTGTGAAACTGCACATGCTTCCAGGCGAGAGAGTGAGGAAACTGCAGTGAATCTAAACCAAAACACTAGCACTTTGCTGGACTTCCCTATACTTTACCCATTGAATTGGGCTTTTCTTTGCCGAATAGATCTGATCTACCAGATAATGTCATACTGAAGCAATAGGGTGGGGAGGGTATCAAGGTACTTGTGTCTCTCGTGCTGTAGTGGTATTTTTTTCATTGTTATATTTCCTTTTTCCTGTTACTGTTCTTTGGTGTAATAAAAGCAGCTGATATTCAAACAGAAGAGAAAATTTTTCATAGTTTCAATAAATAATTGAAAACAATTACAAGTTTTATTTGGATCTATGCGCATCCTGTTTCTACTGCTTGTGGCAGAGAGCAGTGTGAGAGGGATTGTTCGATTATTTATATTGCCTTTTCTGTTGTCAGTGTGAGCTGGTGGCCTGCTGGGATCCTTTCTCCTGTGCCCCCAGTTCTGTGCTATGGGAGAGAATCAAGCAATATTTTTTTTGGATCTCTCGGTTTGGTTAAACGCTCGGGCACGGCTGGTATCCCTTTTCTCTGTCTTGCAGCCGTTTAGCAGTAACTTGTTCTTTCATTCTCTCAGCAGTGCAGTCTGGAAACCTCCAACTGATTTGTTCTATTTTCCTGCCAGCGCGCAATTTCAGTGGCAGTAAGGGAGCAGGTTCCTCTTTGTTTTGGGTAGGAAAACTTAAACTGCAAGACAGTTTCACAGCAATATGTTACATAATACTGCGCAAAGCGAGAAGTAATTAATGTGGAGGTGGAAAAGATACCCTTACTACTCAGTGCAAAGCCGGCTTGCCTTTCCGACAAAGATAGTAACCTCCTACCTCTTCATTTCCATGAAAGGCTCTCTCAGAAACCCAAAGACAAGAAAAGGTAATTGGAAAATTGTCTTTAATCTTTAGCAGAATCTGGCAATGCACGCAAAAGGTTGAGGCTACATTATTCTGTCACCTCAGCTGCTTAGTATTTGGAAGTAGTGAGGAAATAAACAAGTGAAAAAAGGCCCAGTGCCCCCTCCTAAAAACTGCAAAATTCTACATTTTTCATCAGACCAGCCACATTCTCATCTCATGCTGCACTGGAGAAAATCTGAAGTAGCATTGGGAAACTAATGGATTTTACCAGTACAGATAAAATCACAGTATCACGGTGTATGGGACTTAAGGAAAACTTCAGTCTGTCTAGCTGCAGTACTGTTATTATCACAGTTTCTAAAGAGATGAAGCTCTCCTGAAGATGTTCCCTGCCCAAGAAATGGTAGAACTGCCCAATTTTCTCTGTTACACCATTTCTTAAGCGGCCCTTCACAAAGATTTGTTTTGTGGCAGTCTGCAAGAACAGCGTCTGGCTCAGCCTCCTAACTGATGCTCATCTGACTTAGACAATGTATAATCATAGATTAAAAATACCCTGAGCTTGGTTACATCCTAAAAATACTCTTCAAAGTTCTTAGCAGCTGTTACTAGAAATAGTTTACTATTGGCTAGGAGGTGCAGTAGAAGCTGCAAATATAAAAACTAGGTTTCTTTTTTTCTCTTAATATTCATCATGACTTGAATACTCTGTGTTCAGTTTAATATCTTTAAAGCACTTGCTCTTCTTAGGCTGGTTATAAGGAGCGAAGAGGCAAGTGAAAGGGGGTAGGGAATACGGCATATAAAAAGTACTGTTCGTTTATATTGATGGTGATGCAGGTTTTCCTGGAATATTTCGTAGTTCTGATTACTTCCTCTTAAACTAGAGGGAGTTCAGAAAAAGGAGATGAACATGGTCTATGCTGGAAACACACGATGAAAGACTAAACCCCCCTGGGATTATCATTTTAGGCTCCATTCTTCATCCCCTTTCTGTGTCATATTAGTAGCTAAAATCATGAACGGCATAGAAGAGATAGATGAGGACCATCTATTTTCTTTCCTCCTGACAAAAGTATCAGGGCACTCAGTTAAATACAAATCACGGGAAACCTGTTGGGGTGGGGGGGGGTGGGGGAATGAGAGTGCTTGGTTAGACTTTGAAACTCATTGGAACAGGCTTTTGATGAAATTGAGAAATTAATTAAATGATGAAAGAAATCGAGTCTGTGAGACTAATCTATCCAAATGCCTAGTTTTACTGACATGAGAAAATCATTGGTTCTGAAGTCTTGGGTATAAGATGAGGGGTTATGCTTACACATTGTCTTAAGAGCTTTGTGACTGAAGAAGGTCTGGGAAGGTGCTACAGCTATATCTGGTATTGCATTTTTTTAAAAGCTAAGAATATGTGCTAGCAAACAGCTTTTAGATGCCTGTACTGTGGCCAGCCCTGGGCATGGCACCTATGCATCTAGGATTGTCCAAATCTGAGCTGCATTTATTTCCTGAAATAAATCCCCAGAGATGCAGTTGATCAGGCCTGTACTTTTCCAGCACATTGCCAGTTCATATTCTCCCTTGAGTAGTCTTCGTATTAGCTTTCTTTGTGGAACCCTGAAAACTATGTAATTGTCTGCATCACAAAAAATGCCATCCTATGAGTGTGTTTATCTGCAGAAACACTTCATGCGTCCTTGTAAAAATCCAAAAAATTGTCACTAGAGTATTAACATCATCACAGTGGTTTCTTTTGTCTGAAAAATTGTGTATGTTCTTTGCTTTTCTTTTTAAAGTTTGAGGCTTTGCTTTTCATTGTAAGAAAATAATTTAAAATCCAGAAAAGCTATATATTATGTATTTATATAGTATTTACTTCTTTTGGAACAGTTTTTTTTCTTCTTTGATTGTTCCCCCAAGACAGAATTAGTGTATATATTTTGTAAATGTCACTCTTACACAATTTTTGCCTTATGACACATCTTTTAAAATGTGTTACTCTCTTCACAGGTGTGTGTGTGTGTTCTGAATATAAATCCAGTTTACTGGTAGACGTCCTATAATCCTTTCAGTTGCCAATTCACTAAAATAAACTGTATTTTGTGGAAATCTTGGCACAAAGTGCCTTTTGTATACAGTAAAAACAGATGATGGCAAGCATGCTAATCACCTTAAAGAACATATTGTTCAGTCGGTGCTTTTGGGGTATTCTGACGGAGTGGTAGCATTAATCTTGTTACCACCTTCAAATTACATTTGCCTTTTGCCTGTGGAAAAGATGCTTCTGTTGGCAGAGCATAGACGTGTTGTGGAGCTGTGGGGACATGTGGACATGAACATGGTGTACTTTGCATCAGGGTCCAAGTGGTTGAATGTGCTGTTAAGTGCCTGCCGTGCAGCACCCTACAGGCAGCTGCATTTGCCCAGTGATCCCTGTTTGTGCAGGGGCTGTAGGGGTGATGGTGCTGCATGGAAAGCGGACGCACAGGCTAAGAGCTTATCAACTGAAGGCTTGTATGCCTCCTGCCACTTGTTGGCAGTCTGAAGTGTGTCTTGGCAGCTGGTGAATTCTTCAGTCCCCTCCTATGTCTCCTTTCTCGTTCCGTGCAGTGGGGATGGTGCGCTCCAAGCTACGTGAGACCTTTAACTTGTGTCTCTTAGGATTAGGAAGCTCGGGAAGCCCGCCTTGGGTAATTGCTGGTACTTTGAAACAGAGGTGCTTTCGTTCTGTTAGTAGCATTTAAGAGTTTTCCATGTAGGGATTCTAAACTTCCACATGCTGTCAACTGCAAGCTTAGAAAAAGAAAATACAAAGTGTATTTCAGTTACTTATATGTTTTTTCTAGAGGTTAAATCTTCATGAATTATGTTGTCTGAAACTTAGTTTTAGAAACTTCCTTTTAGCTACTGATCTGTGCCAATGATAATGTTTGCATCCTATGTCAAATAATTCATGTTCCTAATTATAAAGGTGAAATGAAACAGGCTTGGAAATGATTTACCTTTGATTTTGGAAGTAGTTTTTATGAATCTAAGGGGCCTGGAATTACAGACATGTAAAGCAGATGTACATTTTTCATCATCTCTTATTGACCTTTGATTAATAGAAGGGAGAAAATAATGTTTTTTTCAGGACTATTTCTAATGCAGAGTTATTTATGTGTGCTTTTCATTCCTCTTTCCTAAACACTGCCCAGTGTTCTGGTTGATTACTAGTTTTTTTTTTTAATTTACTTATATATAAATTCTAAGCACGGTTAGATTACCATACTGTTCAAGCACAGGGGAAGCTGCCTTTAGTGGCAGGTAGTGCCAAAAGATGACTTCACTGCTAGCAAAATATTTGTAAGGTTTGGGGCATTTTTCAAATAATTTTTTAAGTTTGTAATGCTCTCCGGGATTCGTTTGAGCGAAAGAGGATAAACAATACATCTGCCAGTTTTATCTATTTCTTCTCATTGCAGTTTGTATCTAACTTTGCAGTAGAGTAGAAGCTTTGTGAGAGCTGGGACCATAGAATGCATACCTCGTTACAAGTAGCTGCTGTTATCAAACTTGTTCTGAATAATTGTTATCTATGGTAGATTACATAATGTAATCGATAATCTCTTATCTGTTTCTATTTTTTAAAATATTGATATTTAAAAAGACCGATCTGTTTTTTAAACCATTGTGGTTTATTTCACATTCAAATGAGAGTAAGAAGATTACCTTCTTTATTTTTGCAGCTGCATGCAAATGAATAGTATTTCATTTACTAATTATAAAAGGGATTTGGTGAAAGGCAGACTGTACAGTAGCTGCATGGTTAGGTGACATTAGAATTAGGGAGACTGTATTTTCTTTTTTGTTTTAAACCTTGCATCTCTTATATCCTTTATTTTTTGCTTTTGATTAATTATCAAAGTCATAAATGAAAGAGGCCTAAACTCTTCTCTTTACAGCATGGACTCTATAACTATACAAAACCTAGGCCAAAAAAACATTTTCTGTTTTAAAGAGAGTAACCTTACCCCCAGTATTTTTTTTTAAAGTGTAACTGCACCATTTTGAAAGTTCAAAAGCCTCTAGGAGTTGTGAAAATTATGTTTAATAATTGTCTTTGTGTTACTGCAGTATAAAAACCAAACAGAAAGAGTGGACACCAACGTTTTAATATACAGTTAAGTTCTAAAAAGTCGCAGAAGAAGCCAAGGTGAAACCTTGCAGTTCAGGTAGGAGAATCAGTGCATAAATAGGCAAATAGATGGGGTCAGCTAAGGAATCAAAAACCAGAAAGATTTGGGAATATTCCCCTGCATCTCGGCTGTCTGGTTAAATTAGGCAGATACTGCTTATGTGTCTTTGTGTCTGTAGTGCCTAATGTTATTTTATCTTGTCTAGAAAATTCACCTGATGAGTGAAGATGTACAGGTTTAATGCCAGATTTATAAGACTTTTCTTTCTGCTGTTAGAACTCCCTTGCTGTTGCCCCACGGAGTTCCCAGAATGCCTGCAACAGAGAGGAGGATTAGGTGGTTGTCCGCATCACTTTTCTTCATTTCAGAACAACTGACTTGCCATCGTTGATAATTCTGACTTCTCTCTCTCATTTTAAAAATTTAAATAATTGGTGTCCTTTAATTAAAAGAAATGCACCTTGCTTTAATCCATCGCTAGCAAAGCGTATAGCAGCTATCAAGAGTCTGGCACTAATATATGCAAAATAGTATAACATGGGGTTGAGAGAATATGTATAAGCCTGTCTGTATTTCTCCAAAGATTTTAGGCTATTTTGCAGGATTTAGATATTAATATTGAAAGCTGCTTTGAACAGATTTGGGTACTCCGCTGGCTGGATCCTGCAGTGACAGTGCGATAGGAAGTTGTGAGGGAGTAGAGAAGAGAGCAGCACTCTACAAATGAAAAAGCTGGAGTACTAAAGAGTTTAAGTGAATACTTGCGAATTATATTTGTCCATATGTGCTTTTTTTGCCTTGAATTTTGATGTAATTGAAATGGAATGGTGGGAATGGGTCTTTTCTGTCCCTTAAAAAAACTTTGAAAAACACTTGGCTGAATTTTTCAGGATACCTACTAAATTTGGGTACCATCGTTTCTGGGTGCCTGTTTCAGATAGTTAGAATTTGATTTTTGAGAGGTGACATACAGACAGCAAGAGATACAATAATTTGCCTGGAAATTCTGATTTCCAGTTCTGTTGATATCCCTGTCTTGTTCCTTTTCCACGCTGAATTGCCTGTTTTAAGCAGTATCAGGGGCAGCCTCAGAAATATAAATATGGTGTTACATTTGACGTGCTCTCCAGGCAGGCTTCTCATCCAGTCCTATATAAACATTCACTGACAGAAAAAAAATAATTTAAATCAAATGCTTTAAAGAAGTATGGGCTATGTATTTGTCAACCTTTATTCTAAATAAATAATTCCTATTCAACTGAAACTGTCCCTCAGAAATGTCTTAAGATGAATCCCATGAGCAGGATTACTTGCCAGCTTTACCTGAACACTTGATGAATACTGATAAGGTGAAAGGAGGAGCAACATCACCTATGTTTTCCTTATGCAGATATACATTACAGTCTCCCTTTTTGCCCATGAAGATGGTAAGTACAAATGGGTTTGAAATTGAAACTGATAATGTCAGCAATGCTTAGAAGAGCTTTTAGAATTTGAGTCTTAGTTGCAAATTACTGATGGAACAGAGTGGAGGAAAAAAAAAATAAACTTACCGTTTTCTCTTGAAGTCTCGTCCTGACAAATAGCATTTTAGTTTCCTCAGGCTTGCTTCTTTCCTTCCTTCTTCAGTCTTCTCAAGAGGAGAAGGGTACTGTATAGTACTGGAGTACCAAAGCCAGTCAGTCTGGAAGCGGTACTTCTAGCAAGTGTTTGCCTGCTCATTGACGAGGCTAGAACTACACTAGAATAACAAACAAACGTGATAGGGGAAGGAAGACATAAAATTCACCCCACTCTGGGGGGTGAATTCCTTCTCATGCAATTTTTGTGGTGTAAGGCAGTGTTAGACTTGACTCATCCTCGAATGAGCTTGGGCAAAGGCGAAATGACGTGCCTGAGATTTCTCAAAAAGTCTGACAGAGGTGCGGTTTAAGCATAGATGTCTTGGATGCCACTGCAGGCTTCTCGTGACCACCTCCTTCGCGCTCTTCCATGCTTCACTCTTGCTGCCTTTCCGCTCAGAGCTGTTTGCCGGTAATATTGGCACTTCCACAACAGCACATAGTGAGGTAACGCTGGAGACAGAGAGAGGATCGCAGTCACCCCCTCATGCATAAACACACGCACTCAGGCATGCATGCATACTTGCAAACCCAGAGTAATTTAAATAGTTGGCAACATAAGGACAAATTATCCTGGGTTTATGCTATTTCAAGTTTTACTGACGGTACAGCTCAGACTCTGGAGTCCGAAAGGTTTACACTCATCTGAATTTCAAAGTAACTGGTGAAGCCTTCAGTTAACACACTACCATCCAGCTGGTTTTCTGTAGGAAGTTAATGTCACACTAATTGGATCAATGGAATGCTGCTCAACTTCTCCAGTGCTCCCTGCTTTGCAGATGCATATGGCTAAGTACAGATTCTTGGCATATATAAAAAAGCTACTCTTCCAATTAGGCAAAAAGGTTGTCTGACTAATTGTGTTCTTTTAGTAATTCTGTGAGAGAGAAGAGGGTGACTTAAAAATCGTGATCCTAGGGAAGATGTGGTATTTGAGAAAGTGGGAAATACTGCTTACAGCTTGTTGTGGAAAACATTAGGAAGATGCTTGGCAAGCAGCGTGAGTTTCTTCTCAGCTTGTTTCGCCTCCCATCTGTCTGCTTGACTTTGTTCCACTCTGCAAATGTAACTTCCTTGCATTGTCAACTGCCGAAAGGGTGTTGTTTGAAGGAAATGGTTCATAAAAACTTCATTAAAGGTTTAGGGGGAAATGGCAAGAGCAGTAAATCTGTCAAAACAGGTTATTCCTGTCCCCAAATGAGGCAGCTGGCAACCCTGGTTATAAGGAAAAGTCTCAGTACTCAGCTACCTGATGCTTGAGCCTATTTCCAGCTCTGAAGACTTGTGTAAAATGCAGGCTGTTTTGGTTCATTTGCTTTGAGCCCCTTCTGTAGTCTCTGTATATAGTCTGTGCTTGAGGAGAAGCTGAGGGCTGTCGAGTGCAGCTCACATCGCAGTTGGCATCATCCACAGCATTCAGCGGCGATTGCCTTTGGAGTGAGGCCTGACAGATGCGTCATTTGCTTTTGCTGCTTTTTGTGATGTGAAGGCATGGGACCCTGTCGCTTCTGACAGCCTGCGTTCCTTGTCCCTCTCTGACCTCCAGCCATGACCTAACTTTTTCAGGGGTCTGGGGGTTGGGAGAAAGGCTGCACCTAGCTATTGCTAGGGTTGCTCTTCTGGAGTACACAAGGCTTTTGCTGCAGAGTATTCATGGGAAATACTAAACAATTCCCACTTTTCTGCAGTGCTGTAACTGCAGATGGTACCTGGGCGTGCTGTCCCACATGTATTATCAGTACATTCACAGGTACAAAACCAGCTCTGGTCATGGGATTTAGGAGATAGTGAAGTTGGATGTCAGGAGGATTTTAGATATGACAGATTGGTCAGTTGTTTGCTGCTCCTGTCATTGGCCTGAGACCTTCTTGGGGAGTTACAAGGGCCCAGGAACTTGAGCCCTAGAGAAGTAGCTAAAATGTATGAATGGAACAATGGAAATGCTGGTCTGAGCAACCCAGTGGCAAGGTGTCACTTTCAGATATTGCTAGGATATTTTCCCTTTATCCAGAACAGTGAGTTTTACAGCCACGGTTACTTTGGTGTTAGAAACAAGAATATAACAGACTTGTGCAAGAGCATGTTGTGTTACAGGGGGCTCACAGCGTCATGACCAGGGAGATAATGCAGGAATGTTTGTTTCTTTCCATTTGTTCTCCAGCCTCATAGTTTGACACAGTCTGATGGAGAGACATAGGAACAATTAGTCCAAATTAAATAAAGATGTGAATTCAGAGTTGAAGGGGCTCTGACTGATCTTAATTTATTCTTGTAATGAGCTAACTGAAATTGATTAAGGTCACACTTACAAACGAGAGTGTCCACAAAAGCCTTTAAAGTAATTTCTGTAATACTTTCCAAAAGTTAATTTGAGTTAATTTTCTGAAATGTCTGCAGGCAGAAAACCCATTACAGTCCGTATGTGAAGACTGCAAGCAGTCAAAAATAAATCTACCTGGCTCCATGTCCTCGGTGCCACAGCAGGTAGGTAATTACTATAAAGGAGGAGACACTGCAGTATCCCAGCGGGTTGCAGGCAGCCCAGTAATACACCCCAGTGCCATGTCCCCAGTGACCCAGTCTCTCCTCTGTGCAAAAACATTGCCTCGAGCCTGCATCAGGGGAAGGACTCCTTCTAAATCTGATAAATTTTACCTGCCTCCTACTCCCAGTGCAGTCATTTACAGTTGCTTTACCTTGGCTCTGATGTATGCCACCTTCACCCACAGCTGAGAGAGCAAGTCTTTAAACACTTTCTCCAACCCTTAAGCCAGGATTATTCTGTGGTTCAGCTGCTGGGTGAGACTAATGCCAGGTTCTCCAAGGAACGGAGGCACCACCTGGCCAATGAGCTCCAGTTGTCTGGCTCTGTGCCTTGAAGGCTTCTTGTACTGCCAGATCCCGCCGGTTGGTCCCAGCGTGTAATTTTTTGTTGTTGCTGCTGTTCTTATTAGTGACTCAGCCAAGATTGTTTGGAAAAAGCTGTATCTCCCTTTTAAATTCAGGAAGGCTGTGAAAAAGGAGGAAAGGATGGGCTGTTTGTAATGTTCCCTCTCTAAATTACAGCTGGAATATCACTTGTGCCACTCTGCCACACGGAAAAATTGTTTGAGAATATTCTAACAGACTCCTTTCTCTGCTGCTTGGAGTAGAATGTTTGAACATCTCTTCAAATTCAGTGCCCTGTCATATGCTATTATTAAAGGATTGTGCTGGACACAGGCACTAGTTCAGCAGCCCAGGAGATCCCTTTTATACTCAGAGCTGCCTAGAAAAGGCCTCTGCTTTTATGGGGTACTTCTAAGTGATATGCTGAGGTGGTTTTTTTTTTTATCTTCTGTGTTCTCAGATGCTAAGTGCATTGACTTCCCAAGAGTTGCAGTCCTTTGCTATTGAATTGATTGTTTCCACAATAGTACTGCTGTGGAATACGACAGTAAAGAGATATGCTGCAATGAGGTGGTGCATTAGGACCACAAATAAAGAGCTGGTCTCCATTGTGATAGGCACTACCATGCCATAAAATACTCTCATACCTTGAAGCCTTGCTTGTGAAGCTGTAGCTACACTGGGCTAAAGACTGAGCCCATGCATAGAGTTCTATGTGGAAGTTATCCAGGAGCTGAAGTCAGTGTAGACTGTGGCTGCCCGCTAATTAAGTTGTTTTTGTTCCCGCAGTGCCGGGGCTGCGTTGCTGGCAGGCTGTCAGCAGCTGCTGTGTGCCAGCAGTGGTCCAGGCTGGCTAATGCCTCTCTGCTTCCCAGCATTCTCCCAGAGCATGGCCGTGCCCGTGTAGGTGATTCTCATACCGTTCTGAGGACGGCTAAGTCTTCTCTCACGTGTTTCAAAGGCAGAGGCATTTGTCCTCAGTTCTGGAATAGATACTGTCACCTCGGAACACAGTGCTTTTTTTTTCTAGTCCTCTGGTGGGGCAATCAGGGACACAACCTGGAGGTCACTTGGACTGGCAACAATGAGAGCTTGTTTGTCCAGCCCTAGTTTCTGAGTCTGTGAGTATTTGTTTGCAGAGACTTTACTGCTCCAGTGTGTAATGGGGCTTACGCAAGGAAAGACGTTTAAGTGGGAATTCATTTAAGGAAAGATTTGGAGCCATCTTCCCCAAGGTAGTTTTTTCCTTAAGTAGAATTTTTTCCTCCTGAGCTGCAAACAAGAGTTGTCACTACAGGCAGGTCTGGAACATGCATTTCAGCTACTTTTAAATAAGCATCTGTATTACTTAGTTCTAGCACAGGACAGTTAATTACCTCTCCAAGGCACTGGAGCCATTTAAAATATTTCCAAGGTTGTTTCCAACTCATGTCCCATCAGATTGTCTTACGATAGTTTTATTCATAGCATGCATTTAATTTAGGAGAAGATGCCTTTAGATTTTGAGGGGTGTGTTTGTGTTGGAAAGCAGCATGGATTCTGGTATGGCAGAGTTGAGTAGGAAGCAGTGCCTTCTAGACATCCAGGATTTTTCATCTGCTTTAACTGCATTATATGCTAGAAGTTTTTTCTTCTTTAAACAACTACAATAAGACAGAAACACTTAGGGATTTTTCTGGGTTTAGTGTGATTTTACCCAAAAGTAACACCATTTGCGTAGAGGAGTACTGTTTTTAATTTCTGACAGTGTGAGTAAAATGTGTATGAGGACATAGGTACTGCTGGTTATTCCCAGGATTAATTTTTTTCTTTTCTTATGTGATTATAATTGAAGAACAGGAACCATGACTTTCTGTGATGACCCAGATAATTTGTTTAGTTTGGAAGGTCCTTGTACTCTCAAATTTGCTAAATCTGACTTTGTGGAAACTGTGACTCTCATTCTATGAGTTCCAGGAATTACTGCTTTGCAAAGTAATGGATGATAATAATGAAGAGTATGTCTGTGTTTGTTGAGACAGATGACTAGGAAGTGAGGGGGGAATTGGTATGGTCAGATCAGCTGGAGATTTTAAAAGACAGTTGTATAAGGTATTCTGGTGCCTCTTGGAATAAGGTCTGGGTGGCCTGGAGATGGGGAAAATGAAGTCTCTTTTGAATTTGGAGTCTAAAACTCAATACAGCATTTAAGGGTTTTGGTTTTGTTGTTCTGTTTCTTTTGTTGTTTTGTTTTTTGTTTTTTTTTTAATTGATGGATAACACCATGGTTTATTATTATTTTAATATTTTAGATTGATGAAAAAAGAACAGTAATTGTAAATTTAGTCCAGAGATTACCAGGAGAATTTTCTTGGCACTGCAAAAGCATGAGAACAATCCAAAATGCATCTTTAAGTACACATTAAAATTAAGTCTAGCAATGAACTAGAGTTTAAGATTAAAAATAGCATTCAGTCTGAAGCTGAAAATAGTCCTAGGCTGGAAAAATTAGTGACACCATAATAAAGCTATCTGAAAACTGAGCTCCCAAGAATATGTGATCCATGTAAAGGTGTTTACATAAAAAGACAAATGCTCAGAGTGGAACAAAGGATTTGTGTTTCCAGTGAAGGTGTCTATAAGGTATGCATTACCCAGCCTTTCAAAATCTCTGATCAGAGACACGTACTCTAGGTGGAATTTATTTTGATCTGTCTTCTTTGGCAACACAGTTGACCTTGAGTTAGGCTTCTGATTCCCTTTAGTGTACATAAACAACCTGCTAAAATGCCAAATGATTTGTTGGGTGGTTTTTTGGTTTGGTTTTTTTTTTCATTTCTGATTTGTCATGGAACACATGTGAAACTCAGGATAAAAATTAGTAGAATTAGTGTGGGGGTGTCATCAGTGTGCATAAATTGCTGACTGAGTGCTCAGTTAAATGCCAGCTAAATCTCATTGGCTTTATTAAATTTTGTTCATAAAACTGTTCCACAGGTTCTCAGATGCCAAAGGGTGGAATTGTTTTCTGATTCACCTGGGATGCATGGCTAACTATAACAGCTCATTCTTTAAGTAGAAGAAACAGACCACATCTTAGCTGCTCTCTGTTCTTTGCAGGAGAGTGGATTAATTAATAACAAGAGAATGAGGTGTTAAAAGGCCTTTCTGGTATCCCTTTAGGGAATATAATAGGAAAAAAATGGACAGGAGGAGTAAGTTGGTACTAGTAATACAGGGAAGAGGGAGGAATTCCCAGTTGGTGACCCAAGTGTTGGTCATTTCCATTTAGGATGCAGGCGTATAAACACCTCGGGCTTCTGAAATGATGAAACAGCTTTTATTAACACAAACTACTGCAAGATTTCAGCCAGTAGTGATCACCCTTTAACCTGTTCTGTCTGGACTTTGGTGTGCAGCAGGGATGCAACTTTGAACTTGAGTGTGCTTGCTATTCTCCAAGCCAGTACACAAAGAAATTCGTCTCCCATTGCATGTTTGTAGTCAACCCGGCGGTTATGGACCAAATGGGTGGACTACAAGGATTGTGAAAAACTGACTTGACCTTCAGGCTCAAAGTATCAGTGTTCTGAACTAGCAGCCTAGCAGCCTGTGACAAGCAGTGTACCTCAGGGCTTGATGCTGGAGTTACTGCTGTTCAGCATCTTCGTCAGTGACCTAGACGGTGGGGCAGAACGCCCCTTAGCGTGTTCACAGATCACATCGAATTCAGAAAAACCATCAAGGCGCTGAAGGGAGAGCAGGGCTGCTCTTCAGAGGGACTGAAGCAATCTGGAAGAATGGGCCAGCAAGGGAACTCATGATGTTTGGCAAAGACAAATGCGGTCTTGTACATTGGACGGGACAACCAAGCAGACTGGGAGCAGCTGGCCGGGTGGCACCTTTGCAGAAAAGGACTGGCGAGTCCTGGTGGGCAGGTTGAATATGAGTCAGTGGTGTGCCCCTGTGACACTGAAAGCTTACTGCAGAGTGCAGTAAGATATCCAAGATTTGCAAGAACTTAGCTGGCAGATCAAGGAATGGGATTGCTCCCCTCTGTTCTGCACTGAGGGCGTCCTCTGGAATGGTTTCCAGTTTTTTCTGGTTTTACCCTCATCCTCCTGTGCAAGAAGGACACTGAGGAATGAGCAACTGCAGCACCGTGCTGATTAGGGATCTAGAGCTTGTGACCTACACGGAAAAGCTGAAGGAACCAGGTTTGTTCAGGCCTGAGGAAGAGAAGGCTAAGGGCAGATATAATTGCCGGCTTCAGCTACCTGAATCGATCTGTCTTTTCTGTGTATCCCCCTTTCCCGACTCTCCTTGGTGCACAGAGACAGGGTGGAAGACAACTGTCACAAATTGCACAGAGAAATTTCAGCTAAATCAAAAAAGATTTTCTTTTTTTTCAAAATGAGTGTGCCTGAGCCCTTGATGAGATTACCCAGGGAAGCTGTGGAACCTCTGGAGATTTTCAGAAGTTGGTGGAAAAAGGCCCTGAGCAACTTGATCTGGTTTTGAAAGTAGCCCTGCTTTGGGCAGAAGGTTGAACTAGAGATTTCCAGAGGTCCCTTCCAGCTTGATTTATTCTGTGATTCTTTTTGAAGACTCGGGGATTCTGATGGCAGTCGACTGCTGAATGTAGGGGCTCCTGCCCTTCAGCAGTCTGTGGTCTGCAGTTGGTAGGAACGGGCTGTACATTTTTTAGGCTGAAATCTTTTCATCCATACTCAGATCTTAAGGGACAGTAAGGGTATCAGTGGACTGCTTGTAAATAAAGCACTAGCCATAAGGTAGAATCTGATGCTGAAAGGTTTCAGCATTCACATAAGCAATGATGTCCTTCTCCATCCCCCAAGCGTTGCTCTTGCTTGTCAGGGCTCTTCCTTTTAAACTCTGTCCTCTGGATGGTGACAAATGAGTGATGGTCAATGTGAATTTCCATATCTTTCGTCTCTTGTCCCACATGTAAGTCCTGGCCAGAATTCTGCTTACTTTCGCAGAAAATTTGGACAGAACAGAGCAAGGAGTTGCACTCAGATGAGCCCTCTGTCCTCCCAGTGTGTGGTTTATAATGTGTGGGGCACTGAGTAATAGGAACAGCGATGTGGAACTACTGGATAGATACGGCAGGTAACAGTGGACATCGTTCTCAATTTCCATCCTTTGAAACACAAATAATGAATAAATAAATAGAACCGCTGATTCTGCGAGGCATCCCTTACGCATTTTAACTAGAGGCAAATGCCATTGCCCTACTTCTAAAGAAAATTTGCAGGTATAAAAGCATCTGAATGTGAGTTTAAAAAAAGAATAAATATCCCTTTCTTTTGACTTAACAGCCTCTATCAATTTTCAGCCTGCTATCATTTTAATCCTGCATATTTCTAACTATTTAACTTTCTTTACTGCTTATTTGTTAGATAAACTGAGTGCACATACTCCTGAGGTCTGTTATGCTAGCACTTTCAGTTTTCTCTGCTTACCATAACAAAAGAAGAACAACAACAAAAAAAAATCAACCAAAAAAACCCACAAACAAACAAACAAACCCCCCCAAACGTTATTTACTCAGATTCACTAGTGGTTAACATCCTGATATTTCCAGTGAGGCTATTGACTAGACAGGTGTTGAATTTAAGGTTGTAAAAAACAGCTTTTGTTTAGGTTTCTGTATCACCTTGCTTTAATCACTGTGGCAAGAAAGAAATTTTCTTGGTCTAGAGTCACATCTCATATGTAGTAATTTCAGTGGTAATAAAATTTTAATGAAAGAATTTTTAATATAGTGCAATAGTCTGTGATAAAAATTGCCTTGCAGCAAAAAAAAAGAGCTACAAGGCATCATTTGAATTCTTCCAGTGTTTTTGCCTATCAACTGTGCTTTATACTTAAAGCACATGGAGTACTATAAAAGCCTTTAACTGCTTCAGATTTGCCCCTTCTAGAAGATTTTTGAGCCTTGGTCTTCAGCTATATTGGTGATTTGCCTAAGCAATAGTTATCATAGGGAGACATTTATTTTTTTTTAGTTGGACTATATTGTTCATTTGTTCTCATTTTTAATATTCCCATCAGGTGCATCTATAATTAAAAAACCAAACAAAACTGAAAAACTGTCTTGTGGTTTCCTGCCTAGAGTGTTCTAAGTCCTCTGTGTTCTTCGTCTGGCTTTGCTACTGGTCTGTGGTGTGCAAATTTGGACTAATTAGTTCCTTTCTTTCTATGTCCTAATTTTGTCTCCTGTCCAGTGGTTATCATTTCACCTGTTCAGATTTCAATTGGTACAGGAATGCTGCTATTTTTTTTACAGATCTTAGCCCAGTAGTGTCTTACCCTCAGTAGAAGCCTGTAGGCGTCACTGAAATAAAAAGGAAAATGGCTATACTTCTTGTTTCCTCCTAAAGCAACACTGTGGTTATTCTGGAATTGTAGAGGATGTCAGCTGAATTGAACACTCGTTTAAAGAAATTCTTAAGGACTGAACTTAACCATTGATTGTTTTTTAACCTGGGTACAGAATGTTTTTGACCCAACGTGAGCCACCATAACAGCTGAGTGCAAGTGCGCCTGATAAGGGGTCTTTTTTTTTGACATGGTAATATAAAACAGGGCAGATCAAATGTGGACAAATTTGTAAGCTTGAGTATTTATTCTTGAGAAATTACTAATTAAGGTGGAAGAGATCACAGTTCATACGTGAGTTGTAAGGTGCAAAAGAGAAACAGAGGGGTCTGCTAATGGAGTGTCCTGGGAGGCGCATTCAGTGTCAAGTGGGGATTGGCATATTGTACAGAGGAGTTTAGGGCAAATTGTAGAAATTGGTTGAAATTCAGTTTTACTAAGAGACCTTTGTGTGCTCGGGGACTAAGAAGAAGGGTTTTTGCGGTACAGTAGGAATTTACCAGGGGGGAATGACTGTAGAGAAGAATGTTGCTGCCTTGTTTGATGACAGGATGGTGGTGGTGGGTCTCTAAACAAGAATGTGTTGCTTCAGCCTAACAAAAGAGACAATGTACCTGTCAGGACACACATCCAAAAGTATATGACACTTGTGAAGGGAGAAGCGCCGTTTTAACTGATGGATGATGTTGTCACAGGAAAAAAAGTTTATGACCATCCCATTAACAAATTTAGTATAGGAGCTAGAAGAAAATGAATCCCTACCCTAGCCTTCCAGTGGAACTTGTAAACATTACATGTTTTAAGTTGGAACTTGATCAGGTTCTGTAAGGGGTTGTGTGGTGTTAGAGCCTGTGACTGCTGCCAGCTGAATGTGATATACTGGAAAGTTGCATCCGTTCCTTCTGTCTGGGTATGATATTTTTCTGCTCAGTGACACACCTAAATTTCTTATAAAAAAGAACAGTGAAGCCTTTGCTTTAGAGGTTGCATTAGCATATTCTTTTCATTCTTGAAAAGGATGTAGTATCACAAGGACACTGGTAAATTAACTTCCATTTTAAAGACTCCCACCAGGCCATGTAGGAAGCTGGCTGCTGAGAATGGGCATGGTCTCAGGAACCCGTAATACCGAGTATTGCTCACGTCCTGGTGTATCATGTCACGGACTGAGGAGTTCCTGAGCTGAGTGTTGTACTAAAAATCCTGACACAGGAAGAACATTTGCAATATTGACTTCTGCCTGTCACTGTTTATGCTGTGGGCTAGCAACTTCTACATTTTCATGCAGGTTTTTATAGAGAAAGTTGTTTTTACTTCCCTGTTTTTCTGTGTCTCCTTGCAGAGCATAAACAGAACCCTGCCTCACTGAACAATACTCAGAACATAAGAAGAAGTTTTCACTGGTATGAAAGAAAAAAGTGGACAGGAAAAAAGGAGGCACTGTTTAAACTGTCTTCTTTTTTTAAAAAAGTGCTGCCGTGCTTGCAATGATGTACACTGAAAATAGGCTTCTGCATTTCTACTGTTTTAGCTTGCCGTAGCAAACATTCACATGTGCAAGATACCTGTATGAGCATCCCTAAGTTTTTTTCATGTACAGTGCTTACAGGTCTAGGCTTTATTTTAGCATCATAGAGACCAGTTTTTTGCTTTCTGACAATCTTTACAGTTATTACTCACTGTGACTTAGTCCTTCAGCCAGGCCTTTCATTTAGGTCTTAGCTGACTTCTTTGAGGCTTGAGAGTCCTCCTTGAAAATACCAAGGATGTAAATATTATTCTGCCACTGACAGAATGTAAATATTTTTCTTTTCCTTGAGAATTGTTTGGCAAGTGGCTCACAGTTGTAACCAACTTGTATCAAAATGGGGACCATTCAAAAAAAAAAGTGCAGCAAATTTTTGGAAGGCAGTGACAGAAACAAGAGATCAGGATTTTAGTACTGTAGCACATCATTTACTAACTCCCCAAAGCTGAAGGAAAAAAGATGACAAGAAATTAGGATTCAGATTATCAGCTGGTGTAAACTGATCCCTCCAAGAACATCATCTTTCTCAAAGAGAACAGGTTTTTTTAGTATCAGGGAGCAAAATCTACCATAGCTAGCTGAAGATCTGGCCCAAAGTTATTTGTTGTAAAGATGTGTTAAATGCCAGCCTCTGATGGTACTAAAAGTCACTCTGAGCTTAACACACTTTCATTCTGAAAGAAAAAAAACATTTGCTTAACCAACAAGAGGCCAATAAAAAATAGAATTATAGCAAAGTTAATTAATGGGATGATTTTAACAGGTCCTATTTTGTTTCTTGGCAACAGAAAGCATATGACAGTCAAGTGTCTGCCAAATGTTTTATCTTCATGTTATCCATTTGTGATCGATTGCCTGGCGCCTGAATTAAAAGCCAAGTCAGGGGAAAGCAATCAGTATCAGCAAGTTCCGAAGCTACCTTTGTGTGTGGAAAAGCAGAGGGAAGTTGCACGTTCTCGGAGCTTTGCAAACACTTAGCTTAGCTTAAGGAAAGACAAAGTTGTTAAGTAAATCTTTAAATGAAGTGTAATAGGAGACTGCCATTTTAGTCTTGGAAACTATTTAAAGCTCAGCGTATCACAACTGGAATATTTGCGTTTCTTGCAAGTGTACATTGAAATCCCAGTAGGATTGACCCAGCCTCCTTCCTTCCCGCATGGATATGTTGGGGAGCATGCAATTTACTCCTCTTTGCCTTCTGATAATAATTGTAAGGACAAGGATGCCTGGGCTTTTTCATCAGGGCTGTCACTAGCTCGGTGTGTGACCTCGGAAAACAACTTGGCGTCTATATGGGTGGAATTTTTGAAACTAGATGCCTAAAATTAGACATCTAAAAATAAACAGCTCGTATTCTTGCAGATGTAAACTCTTGTTTCAAATTATTTTGTTGGAAAAATCTGGCTTCTATGTTTGTTTACCTGTAAAAGTGAGTGGTGTTGAGAGACATGATAAAATATTCAAAAATCTTTGTGCAGAGAAAGCATGTACAGAATGATTCTTTTTTTTTTTTTTTTCCCTGAGGATTTAAGAATTTTGGCCTCAACCTGATCACATCAGCAGATGATGGGCTTAAAAGCGAAAAAAGCTATTTTGGAGGTGTTTCTTCATATAGCACTAGAATACAGGATGGAGCTCACTACTTCAGAGTGTAAAGGAATTAAAAGGAGGGATGTATTCCAAAAGGAATTAGAAAAAGAATATAGAGAATAGGTGCATTGGTAGCTGTTAAACACCGATTTGGAGGCAGTTTCCGGCTAATCCACCATTTTGTTGCAATGTGGGAGAGAATCTAGAAGGATCGCTCAATATTTGCCCTGGTTTATAATCTTTTTCCCTTAAGCACTTCCTCTTGACTACTAGCAGAGGCATTGCAGGTTTTAGATCTTTATTTATGCCTTACCTAATTAAAATACTGTGCAAGTTAATTAATGTTTTTAAAACATTGAGATCATCAAATGAAATGGATATGCAAGAATTTCAAATTATGTCTGAAGGGGGAGGGAAGGTCTTTATCTTACTACAGAGATTCAGTGTTCTGCCGTTGGCCCAAGTCTCTCTCATAATGAATTTATCTACAGGCTGCACTGGGTTCTGGAGATGTCGGAGTACTGGTAGTTCTGTATTAGTATAGGCCTCCTTTTAAACCGTGTGACAGTTTACAAAATGCTCTGGGATACACTAGGATGAAAGGTACATAAATACATGTAAAATGCTATAATTTAGATGCAATTAGCAATGCACAGGAAAGGAGTGTTTGCCTGGCTACACTTTATATGTCTATAAAGTTTCATTTTCTGGAGCACGGAATACATGGCATAACACTTGTTTTAAGCAGTTACACTTGAAAATAATTGCTGTGCACAACCTCTGAGGAAGTTACTGTAAATCTGTTTCTGCTGTGAGACAGAGGCTTTGACAGTGGTGCAATAATTTCACAGGATGGGGAAAAACTACTGGAGGAGTCACTACTGGAAGCTGTAAATGAGGAGGAGAATTACTAGCAATCAGGAGTCTCAGCCCAGATTGGGAGGTGAGGGAAATTGTTAGCTGAAGTAACAAGGAAGAGACTGCTTGTAATTTTCCTCCTGTGATCTCTTGGTTCTGCTGCTGTCACTTATGAACCAGCTCTGGTGAAAGGGCTGTGGCATCCGCAGGAGCTGTGAAGGGGCATTTTCTGTTATGTGGGACTTGGAGTGAGAAGAAATAAGGAGAGAAGCTATGAAGGAACAGGGTAAGTTAATTTCCTTTGATAAGAGCTTATTGGTCTCCTTTAAAGTGTCTTGTTTGTTTGTTTGTTTGTTTGTTTTTCTTATGTGGTTTGGTTTTGTTTTACATAAATAATTCTCTTTAAACAGAAGGTGTAATGGCTAGACCATTGGGTTGGGATTCATGAGACCTAGATTCAGTTTCTAAGCTGGGCATAGAGTTTTGTGGTCCTGGACAGATCATTTAGTTTGCCTGGTGTTTTCCTCCTCTGTAGTGTGGAAAGAATGTCTCAACAGGGATAAAATCTTCCAGGGAGCAGGCTGAGCTAATATGGTCTAATGTTGTCTAGGAAGAGCTGCTTTTGAAACTTGAAGGAGAAATCGTGATGCCTTGCATGTCTCCCGCTAGACACAACAGGAATGTGCTGCCCTTATGGACCCGTGGCTCTCTAAAGTGGCTGATGACATTCTTGATTAGTAGGTTTTCTGATAGTAGGTAGTTCGTGATTGTGGGCCCTTCTGTTTGGGTTAGATGAAGTCTGGAGGAAAAAAAAAGGTGATAAAAGAAAATGAAAAATCACACAAATGAGCTTTTAAATTTAAGAAATGTCAGATTGCTGGTCTCTCTAATGGACTCATAGAGAACACTGTTGTCTTTCTGTTCTTCTGGCACCAGTGCAGTTCTGCATATCCCTTGCAGCATGGGGATTGATTATTCTCAGCCACTTTGTGGGAATTACAGTAGACCTGAGAACTGTGTAGGATGCAATAAGCTAAATACGATGAAATTGCTGGAGAACTAATAGCCAGCAAGTCTCTGCTGAGCTTCAATAGCCAACAAAAACATCTCTCTGCTGAGCATAATAGACTGCAGTATTTCACAGTCTTGTCACGATTTACGTGTGTTTTTTCATGGGAACATACAACGTTTATGGCAGTACACTGGCAGGTTTCAAATTCTCTAGAGTTTCCGGAGGTTAGACCTTCAGCATTAGGAACCACGTACAGAAATTCCTGAGGTGAGACTCGGGACTAGTACAATCTGTGAGAAGTGATCACTTCTCACATGGTGTACAAAACTACTAGGTATGGTCAGTTAATTTAACATAAATGAAAATCAACATATAATGAATTGTATTACAGAGGCGATGTGTATGTACATGCACAGCCATATAGAAGATTTCAGTTTATGTGTCTCGAATACAGTGTCTAATGCTATGCTACTAATAAAACATAGCTACTGTGAGTGTGATGACTTGTACAATATGTAGAGGTGTATTGAATCGTTCTCATCTTCCTCCTCTTTCATCCCTTCACCTAAACAAAAAACATATAAATGTGGTTAACTGCGGAAGTCACACTGGCATACTTCAGGGACCTGTCTCTTAATGAGAACAGAAGAACTTCTTTGTGGACCCATAGAGCGCCTTTTCACAATTATATATGAGACATGTACACAATATGCGATTATATCTAGGAGCAGAATAAGTAAAATAAATAAGTGCTAGTGGTCAGCACTTCCTGGGAACATAGTGCTTTATTTTTTTTGTCTGTAGAACAGGAATAATTATATCTGCTTACCACATCAGAGTGGTAGTAATGGTAATTAAAGTGTGGAGTGCTTTGATTATTAAAAAGAAGAGTGGGGGCGGAGAGAAAGCAGTGTTTCTGATGAGCTAATCATTTTCAGTCAGGCACGTTAAAGTCCAAACGGAGTGAACGCCCTGTCCTGCACTCCACTTAATTTGGCAGCAAATAAAATGTATAAAGCCGGAGGAGAAGAATACCAGACTGAGAATAAAGGTAGAGAGACCAGATTCTGTGCCTGTGTTTACATTTGTCTGTGCGTCTGCATGAGTGTGTATTTTTAACAAGCTGGCTGAGAAGATGACAGTTCATTGTGGGAAAAATGAAGTCAAGAGTTCAGGAAATTCAGGATTTAGTGTTTGAAGCAGGGAATTAAAAGTAGTTGGCCAAAATTTGGTTGGATTTAGCAGTTCCCACCCAGGAACCTGAAAATTTTTGTAGGTTTCTGGAATCTTTTCTTACATGTTTAGAAAAGAAATAGCATTTTCTTGCCGTCTAAAGTGAAATCTTAGGGTGAAAATGGAATTTTTTTTACAGCAGAATCTTTCAGTCCATAGTAATGTACAGAGGAGAGTATGTGTGGTGTAGAGAGGGCTTTGGGTTGTGAATTGACAGCTTCTGCATCTTGTGTTTGGCTGCTTTTTCGGTCTCATTTCCTAGAACATGAGGGTTATACAACTGCTCTGTCAGTCTTCCCTCTCTCCTCCTTTCAGGGAAACAGAATTTAAAGGCACAGACCAGTAGTTGGCGTACAGGAGAAAGATGGGAGGGTAAAAGAAGAGAGTGTGTGGTTTAGGAGGTATGGGTGGAAATCAGAGATATTGAAGCAGTTAAGGAAGACAGCTTAAGGATTCTGTGGATGGATTTAAAGGACACAGAACCATAGAATGGTTCGGGTTGGAAGGAACCTTAAAGATCATCTAGTTCCACCCCCCTGCCCTGGGCAGGGACACCTCCCACTAGACCAGGCTGCTCAAAGCCCCATCCAGCCTGGCCTTGGACACCTCCAGGGATGGGGCAGCCGCAGCTTCTCCGGGCAACCTGGGCCAGTGCCTCACCACCCTCACAGTAAAGAATTTCTTCCTGATATCCAATCTAAATCTACCCTCTTTCAGTTTAAAACCATTACCCCTTGTCCTATCGCTACACTCCCTGATAAAGAGTCCCTCCCCATCTGTCCTGTAGCCCCTTTAGGTACTGGAAGGGGCTATAAGGTCTCCCCGGAGCCTTCTCTTCTCCAGGCTGAACAACCCCAACTCTCTCAGCCTGTCTTCACATGGAGAGGAACTGGGAAAGCAGACAAATGGAAAGGAAGTGAAAGTATTTCTGGGAATGGTATTGCCAAGAGGATGTCACATGGAGGCAGGGCAAACCCGATGGGTGTTGACGATGTTGGAAGAAAATCTGTCAGGAAAAAAAGGATTAATTAATTCAGCTGCTCATGGAACAGTTTGTCTCTGGATATGTACAACTGCGTAGAAGGAAATGCCTGGAAGTCTACACTTATAGTCAGCCTAATTGCCTCTGTCCGGGGGTTGTTGTGGGAACCTGGGGAAGATGCCTGGAACATTGGCTTTCCTTGCTGTTAAGTGTGTGTGGAAAGAGGCAACAGTGTTTCTTTGATCGCCATTTTACTCTTTTGTTTAGGTGCAATATATCCGTGCAAGAAAAGCAGCGGAGTGGAGATGAGGCGCAGAGTAAAATGGAAAACAGTCTCAGGACAAAATCACGTCTGTTTGCAGTCAGCCTTTGGGGCTGGTTAGGTTTCTTCTGTGTGAAAAAGAAAGTTATGGATGATAACAGTTGCTTTGAGGTGGTCGATACACTGGAACACGTCACTGTTTGAAAGGCAGCATACGTGGTCCTGGTGACTAATGGGGTATCTAGAGGAAAAGACTCACTCTTCCTTTAAACTGTTCGGGAACACGGACACACCTATTTTGCTGGGGCCACTCCCCGTAGTGCTGTTCAACCCAGGAAATACCAGGAGTAGAGCCCTGGGGTGAGCCACCTCTGAAGGATCTCGGTTGTTCCTCCAGCTTGGCATCTGGACTCTGAAAGGCTGTAGCTTTTGAGGTCCAGAAACATTACTGCTTGAGAGCACAAATGGAACTAGAAATACATCAGAGCTTCGCAAACGGCAAAGGTTTGTCCTGGGCTATAGCTCTGCTTTGTAAATCTCTGCTGATAAACTACATAGGTTAAGCCATCCACAGGACATTAATTTTTGGATTTACAGAAGGAAAACAGGCTGAGGAAGTTCTGTTGGACTGAAATTGGGATTTTTCTGATAGAGCAATTTCTTTATTTCAGTTTGTTTCCCTTCACTGGTTTAACAGTTAAACACTGTCCCAGCCTGGTGTATTTTATGAACAGTGGACTTTGTTACGTGGCTGAACAGTGCGTGCACCCACACACTTCTCCCCTGGACTGGATTTTTCAATGTCCGGGGCAGAGCACAACTCAGGCTTGTTATCCAGCTCTGACTCCATGTCCATTTTTGTGAGAGGTACTTCACTGCTGTTTTGCAGTTTCTCTGTCTTCTAGGTAAAGGTGACGACAGCTATTGCTGTTGCGGTGAGGTAGGTTCTGCATAAAGAGGTTTTAGAGTTTTGTAATGGAAGGTGGCATAAAAACTCAGAGCATTGTTGATTAATGCTTTGAATGAAAAGCTGATAACTGATCTGTTTTCTTCGGTGCTGTTGAGGGCAGCTTTCTTTGGAATTTAACCTGAGGAAATGTTGCTGTACAACCTGTGTCTTACTGCCTGAGCACACCTACGAGTTCTTGGCCGTCCCGCACCCCTCTGTCACTGCTGTTTGCTTGTGCCCAGAGAGGCCGGCAGCGGGATGTGGAGCAGCTGGTGCTGGTGACCAGTATTTTTCCTTGTTCAAAGGTGCTGCAGGTATGACTGTGCAGCACAGAATGCCAGCGTGTAGCAACCTGCAAGGAAGTTACCAGGAGATGATGAGACTCCAAGCGTTTTGCTTCTGAACACCAAAAGCACGTTCAGCAGAGTTTTGGTGGTAGGTTGCAACAAAGTGATACGAGGTGGATACTCTTGGATAAGAGGCATGCAAATCTCAGTTTGCTTAGTAAACATTTCTCTTTTTTTATACCACAATCTTAGAAAAAGGCGGGGGAAGAGGCGTAACTATAAAAAGATATATTTAGCTTTCTTGGTAACTTAAGCGTGGGTAGTTGCTTTCTCTGTTGTGCTTGGACAGATAAATAAACCCTTGGGGTACCCATTGAGCTTCAGGGGTTACAGCTGGAAGAAGTAAAGTCTTACTTTTTTCTCTGCATTGTCTAATCCAATGTTTGTCTCTTAAAAATAATGTCTCACACGGATATCAACTATCGTTATGCGTCTGGAGCTTAATGTGCAGGTACACATATTAAAGAACTGTGTACATCTCTCTGTGAAAAGTATCACTTTACCTTAAAAAAACCCTACAACCCAAACTTTCTACCAACTGTTTATAACAACAAAAAAATACTTTTTCCGTTGCTAATTAGTCTTTTTAGGCCAAACACTTAACCTAATGTTGAACTAGATACACCCATTCTGTTTCTGTTGTTTCTCTCAATGTGTGCAGAATTAGGTGTGCAAAATTACTTCTTTTTCCTTCCTTATTTCTTTACTATTTTATTTTTAAAATACTATTTTGGATTTATTACACGAATATAAATTAATCACGGAAGTACAACACAATAGCAATTGGCTAAAATCAGCTGTTTCTATATTGTTGTGTTGTGGGAAACTGCCGTATCATTATGTGAACTGATCGAAGGAACATTTGTCCACGTCCGATGAGGTTTCATTCTAGTGAGGTTGGGCTGAGGGTCTGGTTCTCCGTTCCTGACCAGACATACTGAGAACTGGGGAAGTCTTGCTTCTGTCTCTCCCTCACCCAGTGCGGGTGACCTCTTGTGTGGATGTGGAAATCTGTTCTCAGTGTTGGGTCCTAGGAGATAAACTCCTGACGGCCACACTGATAAAGCAGAGGAGAGAGGATTGATTACTTCTCCCTGCTACTCGGTAGGTGTTTGCACTTTCTCTTCCCTAGCCTTAGGAGGAGGTTGAGAGTCTAGCCCTTTCAAAATCTAATATATAGAGAGATACTTTGGGGGATAATTGTTTGTCATTTCATTACAGTGGGTAATGAAAGCAGATTTTTCTTTTAACTTTTATTTTTAATCAGTTTGACATGCTGGCTTTCACGTTCTAGAAAAATGATGCAGTGATTCCTTTTGTCAGCTGTCTATTTGGAGTTGGAAAGCCTGACCTTGTTCTGATGATAATCCAGTGAGCAGCTGGAGAACTGAAATTTTTTACATCTTCAGAACCAGTTAATTGATTCTAGGAAAAGTATTGTGAGGGTTTGGATTCTAAAGCAAGCATAAATGTGGGGAAAAAAACTCGACAACAAAACAATCAGAACACCACTACAAAATAATGCATTATCTTGTAATTCATTCATAGTTGTAAAGGAAATAACTGAAAGCTGCCAAATACTTTCAGTCTGAAAATATGCATAACATATGTTTATAACATAAGGTTCTCTACTGAAAAATCCTGTGGTGGTCAGCACCTGTTTTAACTGATTCATCTGAAAATATTGCTCAGTGCTGCTAGAAGTTGTTCATCAATCAATTTTTTTTTTTTTAGCACAGCTTGATGGGTTGGCTGGCTTGCCTGCTTGCTTTAATTGTTGTTGTTACTGTTGTTTTGCTAGTCTCAATTGCAGAACTATTCCTAAATCGTACTGGGGTAAAATTCTGACCAAAAAATTGAAGATGCGTAGAGGGTGTTAATGCCAGAAGGGATGTTGAAGCTGAACTGCATGGAAAAGGGGTTTGTTTTTTTTTTTGGTCATTGATTTGTGTCAGTGGTAAATCTGGATATTAAACAAGTACCACAGTGGCAACGTCAACACAAATAAAGCTTTGCTCTAGACTGTGGGAGTGGTTACACTTAAAAAAACCCAAACAAACCATCCTCCTAGTATGCACTAGTAATAGTTGTTTGCACTCTACATAAACTAAAGAATCAGACCTCCCATCGTGGAGTAGCTGTATAGATGCAACATTTGATGTATTGTAAGTACCAGGAGGTATAAGAGACTCTGTCATGATGACTAAGAATGCAGCAGCAGATTGGCCAGGGACATATTGACTTTACATTATGTTTTAGTTACAGTTTATTTAAAAGTAATTAAAACCCCACACTTTTGTTTAAAGTTCATCTGCTGGAAAATCTACTTTTGTTAGTAGCCCACGACACACATTGACCTTAACTGGCAAAACCAAAAAACCTCAATAGATGGCATTTGGTCAGGCAGTGGCAGGATAAGATCAAGTAATTCTTCCTGAAAGAATACTTCTGTAAATAGTTGTTGCAAATACAGTATGGTAAATATCAAAAAAGCAGTTGACGTGGCAGACTTAGATTCTTTGTAGCTATTCCATTTGACTCATTCACATTCCTATCATTTATGATACCACTGAAACAATTTATCACAATATTGTAAGACCGTATTTCCTGCCCTTTGTCCCAGAATTGTAGCTTGCTAGGTGCCAAATGCTCTCTACTTCCACTGCAGGATCAAGACTCTTGATTGAGTACTATCTTTGAATAACTCTCACAGGATTTGACAGGCCCAGCTTCACAGGGAACATGTCAGGGAAATATCATGAGATAAGGCCTGCTCTGTGTTGAGTGGCACTGGTAAAGAACAAACCCAGCTGTACCTGTCGTCAAGTCAAGGACATGTTTCTCCTTTTTAACGTCCTGTCAGCTTTGGAGGTTTGGTGTGGTTGTCTGACTGTTGCTTTTGTTTGTTCTTTTCCTGTTGGTGCCAGATTCCTCTTAACTATCAAGAAAAAACAAACAAAATGAGGCTGTGGGATACCCAAGAGGACCAAAACCTCAGTTTATCAAATACTAGTAGTTATAGGGTATGTTTTATGTCATTTCCTGTAATGAATAAATTGAACTAAATTCTGAGGGGTTTTTTGTCTGCCCCATCAACGTATTTTCAGATGTGTCTGGGCCTCATTTTTGCCTGTACAGAATGTGATCCCGGAGTGAGAAGTGAGCTGCTCATAGAGTCATAATTTTGCTTAACTGACAGTTTTTAACGTGGCTCTTGATCACTTATGTGTGTGTGTGCAGCTGATTTAACCAGAAGATAGTGCTGACCACAAGAGGAAGGATTCAACAGTGCTGTAGGATTTATTTAATTACAAAACAAAGATTAGCCAACACAGCATATTTAAAGCTGCTTTTAGTAGGAATGTTGGCAGTGGATGAACTGATCTGATGTCATTTCTGGCCTCCTGTAGCAGTGCCATACTTTCCGCTATATAGAAAGGTAACCTCCTATTCTTAGTTTTGATGGACATTGACAAAAAGTTTGTACTAGCTTCTGGTAGGTACCTAAATTAGTCCTTATAGTACGAGGAAGGAATCTCTTTTAGGGCTTCACTGAAGCTAGGAGGGGGCAGTATGACTGCCAAAGTTATCCTTTTAGAGTTATGCCATGCTCCGAGAATGGCTGTGATGTTGGATACCTTGAGAGTTTGATGCAGCAAGAGAAATGCTCAGTTCTTCTTATGATCATGTGTGCTTGGTTCTACATCTGCAGTAGAAGATCTGCTGTTGGGAGAGAACGGGGAATGTTAAACTAAGATGTTCAGGAAGTCCTGCAGTGACCTAGAGAAGGCTTTCTTGTAACATACATAATTCTTTGTTCGGCGTTTGGGTAAAGTTGCTGTGTATATTTCTGTAATCATGTGACTTGTCAGAAGAGAGAGTATAATAATATACAATTTATTTTAATATATAACAAGAGGAGTGGTGCTTTCTTTGATGTCATGCTTGTAACACATCGTTCTTTACAATGGTACAAGAAATAAATATGAGGATTGAAAGAACACTGAGCTTTCAACTTTGATCTCTTTGCTTCCCGAGTTATTTCTGTCTCAGTTACCATGAAGTTAACATTGTGAAGAGAATGTTACAAAGAGTTTCTCCTCTCAGCTGGAAACAGAATGTCAAAGTTCAAGAAAGGAAAAGTCAAGAAAAAAGTCTGATTAAAGAAATTACATTATCTTGAAAGTCTTTGCTCACTTGAAGCTACCTTTGTGATAGTCTGAAAAAGCAAAATGAATATGAAACACAATGGGGAGCTATTTTAATGAACCATCTCTAGCTCTTGGGCCCTCTAGCTAATATAATTTAGTTTTGATTTTTTTTTTTATTTATATTTTGATTGTTGTTCTTTAAGTGGTTTTTTGCAGGTTGTTAGGGGCTGAACTGTTGACTGCAAGTAAATAGAAGAAAATTAAAAATTTTAAATGATTTTCCACAGTACTTACTTGTTTCTCAAATATCTGTTTAAATAAAAGATACCTAAACGTTTCTGAGGAGTACAAAAAAGCCAGTTTCCTACTGAATATCTGAGGGACTGCCAGCTTCTGCCAGGATCCTTTTTACTAATTATTCCCTAGGGTGGCTTAGGCGTCTCTTTAACTTCAAGCATAGTGCGTGGCCCCACGGAAGTCGTGGGATTATTTATAAGCTTTGAGATAGGCAGGCACTTCAGTTGTGGTGTTGAGTCAGTTGTTCAATCATACACTCTTGGGGGTGCAGCAGGTTTTTTTATTTGTATTTCATATAGCTCTCGCTATATCCTACCTACAAAGTTGCATCAGTTGTCAGCAATTACAGCTGGTTTTTTTTCCTACGTGTAAGTAAAAAGGGTTGGTTTTGCTGTAAGAATACATAGTGCAGCGTTCTTGACATTATAGATCAATAGATTAGCCTTGTGCTGCCAGGAAATAAAATGCTGAGCCACCTCATTTTATAACAATGCAATAGGCGGATCCATTAATGCACACACTGTTATTTTTTGTCTGAAAATAGTCTAGGACAGAGATTTTTTTTTTTCCCATGACAAGTCTGAAATCAACATTGGAATCGATAAAGTAAGGTAAATAGCCTTTGGTTGAATCATGCCTTTTGTCACAACCTGGTAACTGCGCTCGTCTAGTCACAGCAACCAGAGTTAACAGGGATTTTGCTTGTTTGGGGCAGAATAGCTAAAAATGGAATTTTCAGATCAGAGAAGATGTACAGAATTAGTTATGTTTGCCTTCTCTGGTAACATGATTCTCCAGGGGAAATGAGCACTTTTAGTGTTGAATAAGGGCTGCGATCTATTGGAAAATCATTAAGAAATATGGTAGTGAAGTTGGAAGGTAATTAAGATCAAGGAGAAGCACTCAGCTACACTTTACATGACCTCTTTGTTTTGATGCTGACCAGTTACTCCCTAGTATTATTATCTATGGTACTTCTATAGTTCCCATTATCATAGACTCTGAAAACTTCAGTCTTTAATGTACCTATTGTCACAAATCCCTTGTGAGGGGGGAAAGTGATCCCGGGAAACGCAATTAAAAAGATTAAGGGAATGGCTCAGGGACGAACAGCAAGTCTTTGGGAGAGCAGAGGCTGCATGTTCATTCCAGCCCTTCAGCCTGCCCTTCAGCCTTACTCTCTTACCCTTAATCTCACTATTTATTAATAATCTGAATGATTGATTATGGAAGCAGATATTTTGGTAGCCGTGATGGCATTAAATGCTAAAAATGGATTCAGCAAATAGTTTTGATGTTATTTACATAGAGTAGAATAAGATCTCCATAGGTGGTTCTGGATGTGGCAGTAATTCATCTGGATGTTGGTCACATTCTTCCTAGTACTAGTTACTTGTAGCATCATACCTAAGGCCTTTGGTCATTAAAAGGAAAAAAAATCAGCATTGCAGGTGCAGTGTCACGGAAATCGCTCTTCATTTCTGGGTAGTGGCAGTAGCCAGCCATGAACAGTGCACAGCGGTAAATGGAATGGAGACCTGGGTGAAAAAATGCCTTTAGAGATAGGTGTTAGAAAGCACGGACACTTCAAGATTCAGTAAATGTAGTGATTTTTTGTGTTAAAGGACAGCTACAGCCAGAATTGCTTGCAGAATTCATTTTGCGTGAAGATCAAACGATGGAAAGGGAGTGATGAAGCCACTTAGTTTTGTTCTTTTGGCAGATCAAGGTTCAGTTTTCAATACATGAATTTTCAGCTTTCTGCTTCCAAAGGCACTGCCCGTTCTGTATCACAGGTTGGGGATTTAGTCGTCTGTCTCTGCTTTAGCTTTAAGCCTGGTAGAAGAAATAATTTTTAAAATTAAACTGGATAACCTTTATAGATACCAGTTTCCTGCAAAAGGTAGACAAATCGTTTGAGAAATCTTTTTGGTAGATTTTAAAAATGTTTCAATTGGTGAGTGTGGGAATTACAAGGAAAGTCAAAGTTGGGTGGGTTTTTTTAAGTTTCACAGAACAGTAATGTAGAAAGATTAGTATTTTGTTTTGTGATTGTGAATTTGAAGTTCTACAGATTGTTTTGTTTCTTGCTTTTAGATAAGTTTAATTGATGTTTTTTAAAAACATTTCATGTTTATTTATTTGCTGTATTCTTAGTGGAAGTGGATTATCCAATACAGAAATTATGTAGCTATGAATTTGATTTAAACCATTCTTTCATTTACAGTGGATATGTATCTGATCCCTGACAGTGGCCTGTATTTGATGCTTGAAAGGAAAGTTTTAAGGCTTCCGGAAGGAGTAGGCAGTACTTTGCTAAATGACAGTATTGGTTTTTTTCTCCTAACATCATTTAAATATTTCATTTGGTGATTGATTTTTCTGTGTACTATTTCAGCCCAGGTAATAATTGCACATGATGGTAAATGGCTGGTGTTGCTCTCTCTTTTGTCCAAGAAAAAGATGATTAGATGTCATCTCAAGCATTATTGTTTAGGTATTTTTGTTTGTTTAATCTTAGTGTGCACTGCTTCGCTGAAGGATAAACTTGGTGGATGCTGCGGTTTAGGGAAGTGAGTCATATTCAATTTCTGGACATCCCGCAAAGGGAAAAGCATTCCCAAGAGCTTGTTATGCTGCCTGTGCAGCTCTACAATGCACTGCAAAGCTGGGCTTTTGTTATCAAAGGCTCATGTGCCATGAAAGTTATCATACATAGCTGATAACAGGAAGCTGAGCACAATGCTTTAATTCAGCTCAAAGATTTTGCAAATGTCATCAGTTGGGAAAGGAAATTGTCACCGTGTGGTCGTAGTTAAGTCTCAGATAGAAATGTAGTAGTGTTTTCTCTTGTGTTTTTTCGTGGTTGCAAATAGTAACAGAAGAATAAAGGGCAAGGTGATGTTTCATGTATGTTTTGGAATGAACACTGAGAAGAAATCAATACATAAAATAGCATTTGCTTTCTTATTTCTGAATTAGTTTAACAAAATAGCTTGTGCATGCAAATCTTGCTGTTTACGTATAAAAACGAGATGCAATTTGCAGTGTGCCACCTTGGGAAGTCCCCGGGTAGGTTTTCAAAGAGTTAATGTTTGATGCAGTGTAAGATGATACAAATGTAGCTCCATCCTATTCAGACTTGAAGGTGCTACTCTCCTTTCTTACAGACATTCACAGACTTCATGGACTTGACAGACGTCGTAACAGTTCATCGGTGCTGTGTTTTGCGTGTGTGTGCTGCAAAAACCGGTGTTTTGGATGGAGTTTGGCTAATGAGTAGTTAAATGTCAGTTGTTATAGCAGTGAAGAAAAATCTTGACTTGGCAGCTTGGTAACAAGCCTATGTGGGAGATTCACGCTTAATTGGGTTGCTCAGCTGAGTTGTGACACAAATCATTTTACCTTTATTATCACTTTAACCTGAGCTAGCCCTTTGCAGTAGGCCACTCTTTTTTTGCCCCGTGGCTTTGTGGTCTTTATGTTCCTCCCGCAGCAGTATAGCTTACCTTATAGAACCTTCTATGGGTTGAAACCAGGAAAGTAACTTGTCAGAGACCTGTGGACTGTAAAATTCGTACCTATGTGGATCCTTCATAGACTTCAGCACAATAAAAGATACCAATGCCTCTGAGTTGTTTTTAAAATATATCTTAATGCTTAGATTGTTGAAGTAATATTAAATATTAATAGCTAGGCTTTTCAATCTGTTGTGAGTAAACCTTACATGTACATGTACTAGCACAGATCTCTTAGTAGTAACAGTGCTTGATGTGGACATCAGCAGTCATTATATGATCTCTACTAAATATTTTTTCATGAGTGGATATTATCTTAGTGAGGAAGTGGCAAGCGTTGAGTGAACGGAGCAAAAACCAAGTGCAGTGGACGAGGAGCATGTCTGTTTATGAGGAACAGCTGATCTTCATTGGTAAGGGTCACCTGAGTGGAGAGAGTACAGCCAAGGCCATTCTGCCAAGTAGTTAGCTAGGTGGGTGTCATTGATTGTGTGATTTGTAGTGGGTTTTCTTATGCGCTTTCTCCCCTAGTCTGATAGTGCTCTGCCTTTGTGAAGAGCAGAACAGGGACAGGTACGTGTGGCCACCGGCGTTGGCCAGGAGCAGGACTGCTGAGTCAGGTCTCCTGTATTTTCTTCTCAGCCAAGATAACAGCAAGATTAGACGGGCTTTGTGCTCCAGTGAGTGAGCTGAGGAAATACCCTCTTCCTGTTGCTCCTGGCCGTGGTGCCTTAGTTCTGAAATAAATTGTGCTAGAAAGTACCAGAAAATATTGTGATGTTAGTACCTGGCTTCTTTTTCTGGTTTTAGTCCCCAGAAGATGTATAGCATTGGGAAGTGGTGCATGGTAATATACGATGAACTAGTGGTGCTCTTGTAGCAGCAGACATGTCTGCTTGCTGGAGTATGTTATGACACATTTCAGTAGTGGTGGTAATTCTATTTCTGGGTTTGAGCTGGGTCAATGTGTTAAATGTCTCACTGATTGGAGCTTAATCCCAACTTTATTTCCCCTTCTGCAGCAAGAGAATGGATTTTGTTGCAGTTTGAAAATATTTTCTGTGAATTACTGGAATATAATAAGCTGAGATGCTTTTTAAGGACTAAAACATGATTACTTCAAAAGCCACAAAGTAGCTTTGCACTACCGGTTTTTAAAGCTCAGCAAATTTTATGTAGTACCTGAATTATTAATGGCAATAAATTGGAAGAGGAAGCTCTGTTTTCTTATCAGTCTCAAGCAAGCAGTAGTTGGTTGACTTTGCAGAGAAAGGCAGCTCCTTCTGAAGCGATGAGCGAAGAGGTCCTTGGTGAGAAGCCCTACAGTGAGAATGGCTTGTGTCAGTATGCCCAGAAGATGACTGCCTGTTTTGGACGTTTAGGTAAAGAAATTAAAGATGTGCATGTGGACTTTTTGGTCTCCGTTATGTGGATGAAGTGTTTCCTCAAGTTTACAGTAAATAGCTGGGTGTTTTGTACATCAGCCTGCAGTTCTTCAGTAAGTAAATTGTGTTTGTCAAAAGTGAAAAAGCTGCATGGATGGAGTCATTTTACCACAAGTAGAAAGATTTGTTTCTTTTTTTTTTTCTATGTGAAATTGAATGTTAGAATGATTTTTTGCTCCCTCTTGCTGTTTTAGTTATTTTATTGCTTGGATAACTGTATTTCTTGGTATAAGTAGACATAGTACTTGCTCATTTTTCATTTATGTGGAGGCTCTTTTTTTTTTTTCCTCCTTACTTTCAATATCTGTGAGAATTCTTACATGGGAAAAGGAGATAATCCTGTTGCCTTGGACAGATGCCTGAAACATTATTTGGGGCTATCTACCTATGCAATAAATGTGTTACCCTCTGAAGTGGTATAAGGGAAAAAGAAAAATTTTTTAAATTTATTTACCTTATTTTCTGTGTTTTTATTTTGGTTTTTTGTTGCAGCTAGGTTTTGATGAACTAGTATGACTGACTTCAGTTTCTTGTTTTTTTTCGTTGGGTTTTTTGTTGCATTCAATACAAGAATAAAGTCACACTGAAATGCATTCGCAGGAGGTTAATTCTGATGGCAGAAGCAATTAAAGACAGCATTAGTGCACTACGCATTTCTGCCTTTTATTTAGCTGAAGGGCCAGTTTAATCCTCAGTGTTGCTCGGGAGGATGGAGGGATATTTCTTCTACTATGATTTTAGCCCTTGGTGTTTAATTTTTTGCTATTATACAGTGCCTACTATTCTGTTGTGCAATTTATTTGTGGATTGGAGTAAAATTTTTTTGTTAACTTCTGTTCTAGTAGCATTAGTACAGAAGCCTCTATGCCTGGTTGTATGTGAAACATGTATGTATTTTTAGCATCCGGGCAGCCAGTTGGTTTGTTGGATTCAGAGGGGATGGAACAGGAAATGGTCTTGAGATGGCTGAAAATATTTGTAAATAAAATATTTATGAAGTTGGTAATGAGATTAAAATATTTTAAAGTAGCTAATCTGCCTAATTCTTGTCTGATACCCAGTCCCTTCTGAAAACCGTCGGTCTGGAAAGTGCCCATACCTCAAACTGTGCTCTGGGACGGCTCGAGTCCCCAGCACTGAATACTTGGATTAGGCACGGCCTTGAATTGGCAGTGATTTAAAAGTATTTTGCTACTTGGCAGATACTGAGGAAATTTCCTCAACACTACTTCTGGGTTGGGCGCCCTGGATTCCTGAGAATGTGTTTCAAGAAACATAAGGACAGGGTTGTGCCCTTGTGTTTTCTGCCTTTTTCTTTTATCTTTAGCGAGAATACGAGAAATCAATCTTTTCCATTTAATTGAGTGCTTGACTTAAGTGGTAGGAGATGCCGCTGTGTTTTTGATTCTGGCTGAGGCTAAATCCCAGTACTTGGTAATAAGGTGTTGTACAAGGTGTCTCAGGCCTTGTCCTTTACCTTGGACACAAGGATCTGACCCTCAGACCTACTGCTCCAACAGCCCTTCATCTGACTCGGGAAGCCACTGTGATGCTTCCTGGCCTTGTTTTGCTCGCTTCTACTTGTCCTCTTAGGTTAATCAACAGGATAGAGGCTCTTTAAAGATATACCCTGTACTTAAAAAAAACCACTAACAAAAAATCTTATTGCTTTGTGTTATGAGCAGCCCCTACTATGTGGTCTTTGAGATTGTGGTTATCAGACAATGACAGCAATAGCCAGGGCTGGGAAGGGGCATCATAAGAGCAGTCTGTCTCAGAGGAAAGAAGACCTTATTTTTAATTAAGCAGGATGCTTCTACAGGGACATGGCAGGGTCACAAAATGCTAGTCTAAACTAAGCTGTTCCCATGGCCCCCCCCCAGCCCCATGCGTCTTAGTGGCGGAAGGTGCCTGGATTGCACTTCACTATTTGAAACAACGTTGGACCCTTCTCAGCGGTCACAGGCTGACTGCTTCTGTAGTGGAGATGTCGTGGGACAAGGGTGCTGATCTCTGCTGCTTCCCGAGCTAACGCTGGAGTTGTTTCAACCTGCAGAAGTGATTCTTGCCGAGTGCAGGAACGGATCCCTGCGTGGGTGAAAGGGGGTTCAGCCTCTCGTGCCTTTGCTCTGCCCTCTCGCCTCTATCACTTGGTTGCAACTCTTCTGGGCAAACTGCAAGTTAAAGGAATCGATAGAGGCTTTATACAGCTTGTACGGTGTTTCGTTACGAGGGAGAAGATTGCAGTTTCTTCTGACTACTGCTACACAACAGATCATACTAGTGTAGTACTTACTGCAGTGGCTGGGGTAACGGCTGTCTAGGTGAATATAGCCGGAAGGTTGGAGTCAGCATGGCTTCAACAGAAGACTGGGAGTCAGTTTTTAACCAGAGCATTCAAACCCCAGTGAAGGACAAACTTTTCTTCTAGGGTTTAGGCAGCCAAGCTGTAGCAAAGGTTGCAACAGTTTAAAAAGTTACCGTGGAGCTCACCTTTCTGCTTTCTGGGGCTTAACTTCTGCAGCAGAGTTAATGTCAGGGCGATGTGTGCTTTTGCCTCACTTACCTCAAAGGGCAAAGTCCACCTTGACGTGTTGGTGAGGCTGGATAGTTGGCACTGCTCTTGTCAGGTGTCAGCATCCTTCACCGATTATCCAGGAACAAACGATACCCTGAGAGATACTTGTGTTAGTGCATCCGGCCGTCTCCTGTGAGTCATCCCGCTGCTGTAAGCACAGAGTGGTGATCCACCTTCAGCTGAAGTGCTGGAAGCTTTTGGAGTTTCAGAAGAACTGTCTTTTCCACTGAGTGGCTGTGGTGTGCAGGTCAGTAGGTTGTGAAATCTGGGAGAGATTGAAAAATTGCGGCAGAGCTTCACTTCCTGGGGCGAATACTTGAAAAACAGCATTTGCTGAGCTTTCTGGTCTGATAGAAGATACTCTAAGGCAGAACTCGAATTGCTGTATTTATTGAGCCAGCTCTTCCTCAAATATATGTTAGCATCACTCCATTAAAATTAATACAGTAGTGCAGATTTGTTCTGGCTTTGTCCCACTGTGTCCGTGATTGATTATAAAACCCAGGAGAATGGCTCTTTAAGGGGAACTGTGATTTTGGGCTTGTTGTCAAGATAATATAGAAGTCATACTACTTGGAAAATAAAAAGCAATTGACCTTATAGGAGGTGTGTAATAATAGATGATCAGTCTGGATTTGTGAGATGATGTTTTCTCTTTAAAATAGTAAATAAAGCAGTCTTCTCTTCAAAGCCTGTCCCCATCTGTAGATAGTGCTTGAAGTCTGTGTTTTGAGGGAAGAATTAAATGACAGTTTCTCGCTGTGCTCAGTTAGCCTATTGGTGGGTTTTTTCACCTTCTGATTTAGCAGAAGCCTTACTGGAAGCAGTGCAATTATTACACCAGGTCATTTTGCAGCTATAGGTAACCTCTGTGTGTTAAGGGGAACTGAAAGCTTGGACCAAACACTGTGCAGTTGTCTCTGGGAGTCTGGCTGAGTGAAGAACCTGGAGTTGTCTCTGAGCAGGTCCTGGTCTGGGATCTACCTGTAACTGTCTCTCACAGATGATGAATATTGTTTTAGGTTGGTTGGTTGTTTTGGTTTTTTTATCTTTCACTTTGGAACTTCCTGTGAATTTCCAGTGCCCCGCTGATGATTAACTCTGCCTTTACCCAGGGAGAAATATTCATTAGATGATTAGATTAGCAAATCACTGAAATTGGATTAATGTAAATACTTCTTCCAAGTGAAGCAGGAAGGGCTGGCAGAGTATCTGCAAAGCTTCTCCTGTCAGCCACACAGGAAGGTGGAGGGGAAGCGCACAAGCGAACCAACCCTTTATAGTTAGGGGGAAGCTTAAGTGCTTTTGTTTGGAACAGGCAGTGAAAGCTGCAGAAAGGATTTCTCCAAAGAAATCTGCTTATGAATTAGTGCAGGCCAGCCCTTGCACATCCTTCAAAAAGGAGAACCGACATGCTCTATCTTTACTATAACCTTTTAGCTGTAGCACACGTACATACCCGGCATGGCACAGGGGAATGGCAGGTTAAATGCACAGATGTGCGTTTGTAACTTATGATGATGATTCTTCCATAATAAGATTTCTGACACAGCAAGGTTTTTTGATTTTAAACTAATCCTCTTACGTACCTCAGTTATGTTCTTTCTCTTGTCCTGAACATTAATCTGATTTTCAGATACTCTTTATGGTTTTGCTTCTGATTTTTGCATTCCCAGGGATGAGATGCAACTGATTACAATAGTTTTAAATGGCAGTCACCTGACCAAGCATACTGACATAATCTCTTGAAGATAATCACTAAAAATATATCTTCCTTAATCTCCTTTGCTGGATAAGAGAAAAAGAGAAGGATTGGTACGGGCAGTGTGCCGTGAGTAGTAGACGGACTACATGCACTGCAAGTTGCTTTCCCTGGCTTCTTCCAAATAGAAATGCTGCCTTTCCCCATCTTAAACAGCTTTGGGAAGCTGTGTGGATCAAGTAAAACTGAAGAATTGGTGCTGGAAAAAGTGAAATTCCGAAATTCAGTCAAAAGGATGTCAATTATTGAAGATGGGGATATTGCAGAGGTCTTGTATCTCATTCCTAAACAGAGCTTGCTGAAGCAACTGCCCTACTTGAATCCAGATGACTACTACTTATGCGAGCGGTTATTTGACACTCCTGAGGATCTGGGTAAGTAAGGACAGGCATCGAATCTTGTTTTTTGGTTGGTAAATAGGCTAAATTGCTTTACAGTTAGCTTATTTTTTGTGTAGCAGCAAGATGCTTTATGACAGCAAGTGTGCTCAGGTGTGGAGAAATATTTTGTCACTGACAGAGAGGAGAGAAAGAAGAATAAAAAGCCCAACTAGAATCTGAATAGTCAAAAGTAGTCGATGGGTATAGGCGCAGCTCTCTTTATGCGGCCATCCTGGGACAAAGGGGGCCTTAATCTGCAGAAGTATTCAAGCTAGAAACATACCTTGTGAAAGTACAACGTCCTGTGGTGATGTGTTCCAGAGCTTTCCTATCGGTTTTATGAAACTATATTCCCTTTTTTTTGTTTTAAACCTATTGCCAAGTAGTTTCATTTGAAACTGCCTCATTTTTTAATTGGAAGAGGTGATTAAAAGTCTTTCTGCATTCATCTTCTTCATGTCACTTGTGAGTTAATTAGAATTCTGTTGTATCTTCTATTCAGGTACCTCCTTTTCCAAGATAAGCAGTCCTAATTTATTTAGATGCTCTTTGTGCAGGAGCCAGTCCATGCCTTTGATTATCCTTTTTACCTTTATTTTTCTAATTCTATTGTAATCCTTTGAAAAATTGAGGAACAGAACTGTATTCAACGCGTAGCATAACATAGGTATATGTGCAGAGTCTTAACAACGCTCATTCTTCCTCCCAGTAGTTCCTAAAGTTTGGTGTGTGTTTTTAATTAATATTGAACACTGGTTTATTCCTTCATGGAGCTATTGGTGGTGAGAGGACTTAAATGTGAAATCCGTCAGCTTAACTGATTTGTTACAATCTGTTAAAAATTTAAATTAAAAAAAAAAAAAGTTTTCTGGAAACTCCAGTGTATGAAATTAGCTGTAAATGTTAATCTGAAGTTTTCAGATAAATTCCAAAGATATTTTTTTCTAGGACCTGCTTTATGGACCTCAGTATTGATAACCTGAACTGTTTTTGTGCTGGAATTTTGCCTGTGCTTAGCAGATGAAGAAAAGTGCTACATATTTGTCACTCTGCTCATCTCCTCAAATTGTTAATACTGAGTGGATATATATGGTAGGCAAGTATTTTTCAAAGATCTACTTTCAAGTTTTTTGTTTCAACAGTGCCAGATAACACTTTTTTTTCCTGCGCAAATAGCTTTTTGCTACTCAGCTCTGTACCTAATGAACTTCACACTGTAAGAGTAATACTGGCCACAACCCATATACTGTTTTGGATAGTAACTGCTTCTGAGTAATCAGTTATTTTAAAACTAAAATTTTAATTAAGGTGTTGCTAAACCAGGAAGCAAATATACAATATGTCTGTGAACCAGAAAAAGCAACTATTGTTATGCCTTGCCAGCCCCCTTCAGTGTTTCACATTGGTATTCCAGAGAAAACCTCTCCAGACAATTTAGGCATTTTTATAAATCACAGTTAAGGGTAGAAAATTAATTGAATGAGCAGTGACCAGCTGTATGATCAATCCAGGCAGGACTCCAAAGAAATTCTTTGCCATTGGAGCAGGCTGGGAGCCACCTTTTTGCACAGGTGCAATTTTCTTCCAATTTGTGTGGGGCTTAAATCAATCTAGAAATACACAATTTTGCAGTTCTTCACTATCTTTGTAAGCAATCACAAAGATAGTGGGACAGGTTCTCGTTAGCATTATGCTGCAATAGATAATACAAGTAATCACTGGGGCTTTTTTCCTTTCATCCTACAATTTGGGTCCTTCTATTCAAGAGGTCCTGCTTTCCAGCGCCGTGAATAACGCTGGCTGAAATGCCACAAGGTGTCTGATATCTCAGCTTTACTTAAATTACAACAATTGGAATCAGAATCTCACCTGCTTAGAACAAAAAAAGTTGAATGGTTATTGAAAACGGGCTGGTTGTAAAAGCTGTATGTGACTTTAAGATGGAAAATGCATGAGTCTGTCTCTTCGTCCATGTGCCTGCTTGGGGATTATGGTGCCTCAAGTATGACAAGATTCAGCAGCTTAGATACCCTGCTGACAGACAGTTGCTGTCTGTATTTGGCTTTACAAACAGAGATTAGAAATTACCCTGTTCACGGCGTTTGGAGACTCACTAAATATTTCCCTTGCTGCTCATAAGTAGGATCATAACCATCAGGAAAGGTCCATATTTTAGGTTTTTGGAAGGTTAGGAATTATCAACAAGTGCAGAGCTCTTTAGTATCCAGGAAGTGTCTTTTGAGTCTCCCTGATTTAACCTGTGACTTGCTTTTACTTAGCACTTATATGATGAAATTCCATCCCCTTCATAAGGGGAGTGTTGGAGGTTAACTTGTTTCATCAGGTTAAATGGTGGCATGATAGTGATAGTTAAAAGTACTCCAAAAACTGAAGAAAAAAGGACTAAAAAAAGAGGCTTTGAATCACTGAAAGGCTCCTCATTCTGCATTTTCCTTGAGTTCGTTTGGCCAAATGAACTGATGAGCCACCTTCCCTCCTGTTTCTAGGGGAGGTGGTAAGGGGCTGCTTCCCACGAGAGGGATTGCCGGCTGCGTGGTTTGCTGTAACAAATCTGTTGTAGCCTAGAAGGGCTGGCTCAGCACGTGCCTTTGATTCTTGGGAGGCCAGGCTCCGATACAAAGGATTCTGTGGAAAAATGTCTGATATTCATGACTAGCAAAAGTTGAAAGGTGGTTGCAAAAGCGTGGTGGAATTTTAAAGAGAAAATTGGCTTGTAACTGTGTGGTGTTGCTTCTTGTATGAGATACTGTCATCTGTCGCTTGTACGGATGAGACCTTATGCACCCCTCCAAACTGATTAACCTTATGAAATTCAATAAGGGCAAGTGTAGGGTGCTGCACCTGGGGAGAAATAACCCCATGCACCAGTACAGGTTGGGGGCCGACCTGCTGGAGAGCAGCTCGGTGGAAAGAGACCTGGGAGTCCTGGTGGACAACAGGATGACCATGAGCCAGCAATGTGCCCTTGTGGCCAAGAAGGCCAATGGCATCCTGGGGTGCATCAAGAAGAGTGTGGCCAGCAGGTCGAGGGAGGTCATCCTCCCCCTCTACTCTGCCTTGGTGAGGCCACACCTGGAGTCCTGTGTCCAGTTCTGGGCTCCCCAGCTCAAGAAGGACAGGGAACTGCTGGAGAGGGTGCAGCATAGGGCTACCAAGATGATTAGGGGACTGGAACACCTCTCTTATGAGGAAAGACTGAGGGAATTGGGTCTGTTTAGTCTGGAAAAGAGACGGCTGAGGGGTGACCTTATTAATGCTTCCAAATACTTAAAGGGTGGGTGTCAGGAGGATGGGGCCAGGCTCTTTTCAATGGTGCCCGGCAATAGGACAAGAGGTAATGGGTACAAACTTGAGTGTAGGAAGTTCCATCTCAACATGGGGAGGAACTTCTTTACTTTGAGGGTGGCAGAGCACTGGAACAAGCTGCCCAGAGAGGTGGTTGAGTCTCCATCTCTGGAGACATTCAGAACCCGCCTGGACGCGTTCCTGTGTAACCTGCTCTAGGTGACCCTGCTCTGGCAGGGGGGTTGGACTAGATGATCTCCAGAGGTCCCTTCCAACCCTATGATTCTATGATTACCCTTTGGATGTGACAGTGGTATACACCTGAGGGAAAGGAGGTATATACCATATTATCTAACTGACCTCCTGTATGAGTTTAGTAACTGATTATGTAACAGTCTTAATTTAAAACAGCGCTTGTGAGAATGGCTGCTTGTGTTGGATCAGTTGAACGTAAAGGAAGACAAAAGGAACCTGAGAGGATGAGAGAGGCATGGGGGGAATCCAGAGAGCATTAAAACAGCTTAGTGGTGAGCCAGGGAGCAGACTGGAGTGCTGCAGGAAAATTTATGAAGCACTGAGACCCTACTTACTCATTGCTGGGTTAAAACTGACTGGAGGGTTGAGCCCAAAGAGTTGTGGTGAATGGAGTTAAATCAGGTTGGCAGCTGGTCACAAGTGGTGTTCCCCAGCGCTTGGTATTGGGGCCAGTTCTGTTTAATATCTTTATCAATGATCTGGACGAGGGGATCAAGTGCACCCTCAGTAAGTCTGCAGATGGCACCAAGTTGTGTGGGAATGTCAACCTGCTTGAGGGTAGGATGGCTCTACAGAGGGATCTGGGCAGGCTGGATCAGGTTGGAATTGATGGTCTTAAAGATCTCTTCCAACCTAAATAATTCAATGATTCTATTGCTCTCTCCAGGTTCCTGAGGAGGGGAAGTGCAGAGGGAGGTGCTGATCTCTTCTCCCAGGGATAAGACATGTGGGAGTGGTTCAAAGCTGCGCTGGGGGAGCTTTACAGTGGACATTAGGAAGCATTTCTTTACCGGGAGGGTGATAAACACTGGAACGGGCTTCCTAGAAATGTGGTCAGTGCCCCAAGCCTGTCAGTGTTCAAGAGTCATTTGGATAATGCCCTTAATAACATGCTTTAACATGATCAGCTCTGAAGTGGTCAGGCAGTTGGACTAGATGATCGTTGTAGGTCCCTTCCAACTGAAATAGTCTAGTCGATGAGAAATGGGGGTCTGGGGAAAAGGTGGTCTGATTTTTCTGTGCGTACATTTGCAGGGAGGAGGGGTTCAAGAGATCAACATGGTGATGTGAGGGAAGACAGAGGTAGGGAGTTCTTGAGAGGAATGGGCTTCACAGATTTGAAATCAAGGGTCTGATTATAAAATACCAGCTGCAGCATAAGAATTTCAGTCTTTGCCCACCGTTTTACATCTTTACATCTAAGTTCCCACGCATCAGCTTGCTTGTGTCAGTAGGGTTTTCTTGCTGTAATGGCAAGAAAGCTAGAGCCCCCAGCTGGGGAAATGAACAGGCACCATCTTGTGCCCCATTGGCATTTTTGATTCTTAGTACCAAGGAATGCCCAAGATCACCCTGAAGACTGCAGTTTCTTTAACACCAGTCCCTATTGTTACCTGGAAAGAAAGAAGGCAGGCACAGATGGGGGAAAAAAGAATTCCTTTTTTAATCTTTGGTCATACCTGCTAATGGTGTTCATAATAGCTGCCCATGGAATCTGTACTTAATGTGACCTACAGCCATAGGATTTTAATGGTGCTGTGTGAACTTGTGAGGCGCCCAAAGCTAAGCAATCTCGAATACGTGAGGGAAAAATCCAGGTTCTGTTGGCACTGTATCAGGTTGGTACTCTTTTGATGCTGAGAGGTGCTGAACAGACGGCTCGTGTACTTCAGATAAGGTGGTTCTTCTCTTTGGTAGCTTTTCAAATGTATTCCTTCAAGTGAGCGCTCTCTCCTGGCTTCAGTCCCTATAATGATTTTTTTTTTTTAAATAATACTGACTTATATGATTATACGATTGAATAGGGAGTATGGTTTTAAAGTTTGTGGTTATCCAGGCTTAGAAGCGTTATTGCAGGGCAATGTCTGAATTCAGAACAGTTCTGATAAATCAGCTAGATGGTTTGAAATCGCGCAGTTGAATTTCAGTGAATAAAAGTGTGAAGTGTTGAACTTGTACAGGTAAGAAATGGAAAATAACTAACACTACTCCAGCAAAGAATATGGAGGGTAGTGATACTTACCACAATGTAAATATAGATCGACTGCTGCAAAAAAAAGCCATTCTTTTTCTGGGATGTGTTAGCAGGAGATATGTACAGCAAGGGATATATTTTTTCTCTGTTCCTGAAGAGGATGCTGCTGCATACTGTCTCTAGGTTTGGACACTGCATTTTGAGAAAGATACTGATAAATTGGAGAGAAACTAGTAGAAGAGAGTGAGAACAGCATTAGGAAAAAAAAAAAAACTTATGGGGAAAGATTAATAGAATTAGGTTTCCTCAGTCTAGAAGAGTGAAGATAAGTGAGGGATTTAGTCAATCTTCAGATGAATAAGGGGTTGTCAAATGGAGATGTATTCTGTATCGTCCTGAGAAGCACAGTCAGAGATTAGGTGCATTTGCAGCAGGGAAGATCCAGTTTGTATAATGGGGACTAACTTTCTAGATACAGCGGCAGAGAAGTGGAGGAACAGTTTTCCTAAGCATGTTGTGCAGACTTCTTGGAGTGTTTTATGAATGTCTAGGTGCTTGAGCCTACCCAGCACAAGAGTATGTGATCTGTTGAGTCTTTTAGAGTCTATTTCTGTGGTTACAGATCACTGTCAGCTAAGGACCTGGTTGAGTGCACTGGTATTTGCTTATTTTTTATTCTTGTCTTTAAGAAGCACATGGTCCTAGTGTCTTCAGGTTTTGGGAAACTGCATTTTTCCCTCCTTAAAGTCCCATTTTCCTGGGGACGGCATTGCAGCCTAAATTTCGAGGCTTATTGTGCTGTGTACTTTATGGACCAAGTATGTCATTGAGTTGAGGTTTTCACCCTGGGAGCAGCTTCTCTCTTTCAGGTGTTTTTCAGCAGCTCTGGAAACTGCTTGCAAACCCACTGTGATACTAGGGCATCGCTGGGATTCAGCATGACAGGTCACGTGTCCCTGATACAGACCAGCCAAGCACAGCTACTCCTCTGTCTCCTGGGCTCCTGCACTCGGAGCCATTCAAACAATGACCATCACGGAGTGAGAAATCTTCTTTTCGTGCTTGCTGCATAATGCCTCGGTATTACCAAGGGCTTGTTCACAAACAGGGCTCACAGGTGAAAGTTCTCCCTCTCCCTATTTCTCTCTCCCTTGCTTATAAAAACTGCTTTCTTCTCTGCCCTTTACGATGGTAATGGCGCTGATGTGATTTTGGTCCTGCAATGATAGCACGTGTTGAAGATGTAGTTGCTTATTTCATCAGCTTTACCAGGATGGGGGTGGTTTTTCACTGCTCACCTATTAGATCTTAAACACGAGCAGGTGTTTCTCACAAGATTCACAGAGTGGCTGCAGTGGGCAGAGTTCATCTGATGCGGTTGCTTCAGCTTTATCACGCTACAGATACATCCGCTTGTGAAAAATGCCGAGTAGTGGTTCCATATTTGAGTAAGGAGTATAGCTGAAACTCCCTGTCTGTGCTAGGCCCTAAACATCTTTGCTTCTGTAAATAAACACAATTAGCTTGATTTTTTTTTAATTAATTTTAAAAAGAAAAATTAATTAATTACTACCAGTTCTTCAGCCTCTGCCCGTTTGCAGTATCTCTACTCCAGTTCAATTACTGCCACATTTTTACCTAAAGTGTTTGAATTTTTACTGTCTTCTTAACCCGTGGTTTCCTGTTTCAGCTTTCCACTGGCTGTGGGACAAGTTGTTGCCAGTGTTCGAGATCAATCCAAGCTAATTTGCTTAGTAGTACATCAGTGGTTTAGCATTAATCTGTATTAATGATAGCATGGTATAGAGCAACTGAATTCACCTCTGTAGGGCTCACTGCTCCCTCTGCCTAAATTCTTTATTATCCATTATCCAATAAACAAGAACAACATTGCGGTTCCTACCTTTACTAGATGCTAGCAAGAAAGATGAGCTAAATCAGCTTTAAGTAGAAAGAAATAATGAAAATCATAGAATTACAAAATGGTTTCGGTTGGGAGGGACCTTAAAGATCATCTAGTTCCACCCCCCTGCCCTGGGCAGGGACACCTCCCACCAGACCAGGCTGCTCAAAGCCCCATCCAGCCTGGCCTTGGACACCTCCAGGGATGGGGCATCCACAGCTTCTCCGGGCAACCTGGGCCAGTGCCTCACCACCCTCACAGGAAAGAATTTCTTCCTAATATCTAACCTAAATCTACCCTCTTTCAGTTTAAAACCGTTATCCTCATCCTATCGCTACACTCCCTGATAAAGCGTGCCTCCCCATCTGTCCTGTAGCCCCTTTAGGTACTGGAAGGGGCTACAAGGTCTCCCTGGAGCCTTCTCTTCCCCAGGCTGAACCCCCCCAACTCTCTCAGCCTGTCTTCACAGAAGAGTTGTGCCGGCCCCCTGATCATCATTGTGGCCCTCTGTGGTTTTTTGGTTTCCTCTGTGGCTATATACGTGGGCAATAGCAGTAGTGTGAAGATTGTTAAGGGGAACTGAAGCAAAGATGTCACTTGGTCTGTACTTCCATAATACCGAGGGGTGAAGGCAGCTCTGACTGGGAAGAGTATATTGTGGCTACACATCCCCCACTGTTGTTTACAAGGAGTCCTGCCTTTGTTCTGTATCTGATTGAAACTTCCTCTCCTGCGTCTGTCATTTGCCGTTGTATAACCTTGGTATTTTAATCAAACAACAAGAGAGAAATGCCGTCCCCTTCCTGGGCAGGGCTGAAGCAGGACCGCAGGTGTGGCTTGCTCTCCACCGCTTCAAGTGGCAAGAGAGCGTCCCCTCTTCCCGCTGTCTGTGGGCGTGCAGAGCCACCACAGCCTCCTGCAGGCAGGACAGACACAGGTAAATCTGAGATGGAAGCTGGTTTCAAGCTGAAGAAGTTCTAGCCTTTCTGCCAGTGGGTAAAATACCGGTGGCACTAGGATGAGGAAAACAGAAATAGAAACTGCTATTTCTAGTCTTCTGGAAGCTGTTCCTTGGGCTTGCTCTGCTTATCAAAAAGGTGAAATAGTGGGAAAACTTCAGAGCAGAGAGAAGAGCATGGGAAATGCTGTCCTCGCGCACTCGAACTTTGACTTTAGGGCACTGAGGGAGTAGAAGAAGAGGGAGAAGCTTGGTACATGGTCTTTTCCCTTGCTTCATCCACTCCCGGACATCCCTCCCTCCTGCTGGCTGGGGGGAGGATGAATACTAATTGCTGTTGGCCCCTTTTCCTCCTTTATGCCTGAGAGGTGGGGATATTGCAAAGTAGACTTTTGTATACAGGAACCTCAAAGGTGGGTTTTAGTTTGAGAGAATGATAGATGTTTGTTAGACCTCTGTGGGCTTTTTTTGGGTAAAAGGGCAAATAGTTCATGGGAGGAGAAGGAAAGAAAGGGAAGCAGGAATGTTCTTCACTCAGGTGATGCAGACAAGGTGAAGCTGAGAGGGAAAGAAGACGATATTAGAATGGGAGATTGGGATTGCAGTTTTTGCAAAAGTTTTTGCTTTTGATTTTTCAGTTCTTTTCCTTTAAAGAGCAGGTCTTTATGGTGGGAAGCAGAAACTGTGGCACCAGGAAATGTTTGTCACTGCTTTGTTGCTGGGTGAATTAAACGGTGGGAGCTGTCTGTGCAGTGTTCAACGTAAGACATAGAAGTGTTAAACTGTAAAATGCAAAAATATAAACTCAATTAGCTTATCAGTATACATCAATGCTTGGAAGAGTCGATATCGTTTGTTTATTTTTTAAGTTGGCAAACTCTCCTTTGAAATATATGACTCCCTCCTTTGGAGCAGAGCACTAAGCCATCCTGTTTGGTGTAAACTAACTATGAGCAAACCTTCTTACACAGCAGCAAAATAGCTTTTGTAGTTTTCTTTTAAAAATTCCAGTTAGTGCGCATGTTGAAATCAGTTATGCCTACAATGTTTTGAATATCAATTTGTTGTAGGTCTGCTTAATATTTTTGTCACGATCCTAGTATTGAAACAGCAACAAATAATCTAAAAGAAAGATTCAAATATGTAAGTTTTTACCTACTAGAGCAAGTGACCTCCCTAGTTAGCAGATAAAATCACAGAGCCACTAATGGAAAAGTTCCAGAAGCCGGAGTGAGATGGTAAAAAAAATTTGTTTGTTGTAAAAGCTTGTTTGGATATATTAAAATTTATGTAGCTAAGGTGTATCTACTTAGAAAGCATTTTTTTTTTTTTTTTAGGTCCTCTGTGGTTCATTTGATAGGTCGCTGGACTGGGAAATAGCTGTTGGGAGTGAGATACATTTGCAGAACGGATTTACGTGCCTTTGTGTTTTCTTGGTTTTTTTTTTTTTTTTTTTGGACCCCTATTTGTAGGTTAGTATGGAATCGGAAGAGAAGGAATTTGTCATTTGGCACGGTGAAAATTGATTAGTCCAGTTTAAATGGTGGTAAAGGGTGTTTTAAAGGGTGGTATATATCCAGTGTCCGCGTCATGGGTTGCCTCATCTTCAGGGGTGACGGACTAGCATTGTTGTGTGCTTTGCGGTGTGTTGTATTGCTGAGGCATACACTAAAGGTTCATGCTTAGTGAGATACTCTGTCACGTCTCTTGAGCCTGCAAAACAAAGAAAAAAGCAAAACAAAGAAAGCGCTGCAAATTAACTGATTGGTGGGAAGCTGCTTCGATCGGGCGTTTCGTGGACCTCTCATGGAGAGGGTCTTTAGACTAGTGAGTCTGTACTGCTTTCCTGATGATTTCACTCCCAAGACAGGCTGTGGGGGTTATTCTGCAGAGTTAATCCAATTCTGAAGTGGATTATCAATATGAAATCTCCTTAACCTTAGGGATGCGCAGTAGAGCGTGACACTCGCATATATGCTTTCCTGTTGGGGATTCCTGCCTTCATTCAAGTTATTTGCCGTTTTTATCAGTAGTTGTGGTTACTGTCAGTAATGGTTACTGAAAGTACGCTCATGGTTTTATCAGCAACAGTTCTGGTTGTGGTCATGATTTGGCTAGATGGATTCAATTTCTATCAAGTGAATAGTGATGATTTTATATGGTAGTTTTAAAAAAAATACTGAGTTTAATCCACTGCCACGACAGTGTACTATACTATATCTCAGTTCAGTATCAAGTATGTGTGCATAGTGTAAAAGTTCACCCGGGTGTTGAGAAAGCATGATCTCCGTTCTAAGGATTAGTGATAACATAAGCAGTCTGGAAGCCAGTTGTTATATCAATAATATAAATGTGCGTGCAGAGGTAAATGTTTGTGCATACCTGCAGCCAGATTACCCATCAGTGAGATCTGTGTATTTTGGGGGCCACTGCAAAGAAGTATAATGTAACCATCTTTTCTCATCTGTTTCTAAAGATGATCTGAAGATTTCAGATGTTTTTTACATAAGGGTGTGTTTTATAGGCTTCTTAATGTTTAGAGCAAAGCCAAGTGTCCTTGTTTCCTTATTTTGCTTTGCAATAAATTAGACATTGCTCTTACTGTTTTATCTGTATTTTGCAGGCTATTACTGTTATGCAGAATAGCAGCTTACAAAGAAAATCTTGCTTGCGAGAACCTCAGAAAATCAAATTTTGTTTTAAGAAATTCATACCTCTTAATAGATCAAAACCTGAGGAATGTTTTATTCCGGAGGAGTCTAATTTGAAAGAATATTAAATGGTTCTGTTAAAAAAAAAAAAAAAAGCACTAAACCTCCAAATCCTGGCAGATCAGAGTGAACACACTATGTATTTTGCTGAATCGGGGAATGTATTTGGTAAATTTTAATTTCATTTACTCTAAGAGAATGATGACACGTGATTGTAAACACCAATATTACAGACTGATTGTATTCAAAATAGCATGACATAAGCTACAAAGAAAAGCCCACCATATTGGAAAAGTTGTGGGTAGGACCCAGACCTATCAGGCTCGAAGATCAGTCTTATCAATAAGGATATTGTGATTATCCCAAGATGTTAGGTTCCAGGACTGTAATATGTCCTAAGAAAGCACCGTTTTCCTCTCTGGTGGGTCTGTGTACTCGCCGCTAGACTGTTTAAAGCTTGTGATAGAGGGTCTGAGGTGGTGACGTCCGTCTGTGGGGCCTTCATAGCTCCTTAACATTCTGCTGGTTCCACATGGGGCAGTGAGGGAGGAGATGGGGTTAAGGAGAGGTTGGCAGCTGAGGGCCATTGCACAAGCATGAGGTCATTATAGAGCAAAAACCATGTGGAGGGTATGGAAAGGCTATAGGATGACATGACTGCCATAAAGCAGCTTCCCCTGCAGGCTTGGGAAGACTAGTGGATTTATGGAGGGGTACTGTAAGAACCTGGAGAGGCAAAAGAGCAACATGTGCAAGAACAGTCTCACTAAACACCTTCTGTCTTTCTTCAGGAACGAACACCCAGCTGCTCACACCTAGAATGGGGGACAGTTTTGTCAGGTACAGGCTGAATTCTGCTCAGCACTATGTCTGGGTGAATCTGAAAAACTCCACCAACATCATCAACTTTGCCGAGTCAGTTGCCTGCCTTCTTTCATACTACAGACCTTAAGAAGCACCGCTGCTGGAGCCGTTTTCAAATGATGGAAAATGTGTCAGTTGTCCAAGTGGCTGAGGGAGAGGCGTCAGAGGAATAGATTGCTGGAGCAGGGTATGTTCAAGGGGAACAGAAGCCAGGAAATACTTAATAGTATAGCTTTTGAGAATGCTAAAACTGGAAACTGCAGGCTTCCCCATCAGGGCACTGGGACCACTGCTGGGGCACAGGTCTTTTGCAAGAAATCCCGTGTTGACATTATTGGTTTTCCTCTGAGCAGGCACAGTTAAGTCAGGATAACAATTAGAGCAGGTCACCTTTTCTTTAAGAGCATTACAGAGCGGGATTTCCTTCCTGGAGAGGGAACCAATTTGCAAAATGCCATAATCAAGACTTTATGGAAGCGATGGCTCTCAGTTGACCTAGGTTATGCAGCAGTTAAGCTGTGGAAGCCCGTGGCAGCCTTTCTTGTCAAAACTGTTTGCGCCAGGCTTCTTGCTGGAAGCAAGGACATTAAACAGAGGGTATTTTCCTGGATGTTATTTAGTAGAACAACTTCTCCCCTTTCCCTTTCTGTTTTCTGGCAGACTGTTTCCTTCATTGGTTGATGAACAAGAGATATTGGCCAGTTTTGAAGAAACTGTATAAAAACTGTGCACTGATACTTCTAAGCCATGATCTCATCTGTGAAGAATGAGAGCAAGATAAAAATATGAAAGCCAGCTTTTAAAATGAGAATAACAAATCTTAAATCATGGCTAAACTGCTTAGTATCTTACACATACTTTTTCAACATTATCAAGGTACAAGAAAAAGCAAAACAAACTGGTTTAACCCTTTCCCTTTGTGTAGTGATCTCGGTATGGGGCTTGTGCCTTTTGTTGAAGGCTCAGGATTTTTTTCACCAGAAAATAACAGCAAAATATGCATGTTGTTTAGCTCTAGTGTACTCACCGTGACTCTTCCACTCACACCCTGTTCAAGGGAGACTATTTAATTTGTACAGTGCAAAAGGTTATTTAAAGAAAAAAGGTTATTTTGCTTACCTTTAAAATACGCACCTCTAAATAACACTAAGTACCAGCAATTTGTTTCTAGAATTGCTATCTATTCCTCTTTCATCTTCAGTTTAGGATATCTGAGTAGATTCTGAACTGTACAGCAGGGTAAATTTTAGTCTTCAGGCTTAAAACAATGAGATTAAAACCAAAAACGACCCTGGTGTAAGAAGATTTTATTTACAATACCAACTTTTGCTCTTTCTATCTCTTTACTTCTAAATCTCCAGTATAATTTACTGCAGTCTGTATTTTTAAATTGGCTTTTATGCGCATGCTGTAGTCTAACATTGCGGCTTTCCATGGCTGAACGATGTGAGGAAAGGCTTCTGTTCAGCTGCGGGTGAGATGAGATACAGCGGTGCTAATCTCTAGCACATGTGAAAAATGGAGGTAACGAACTCCGAGAACAGAAAGTCCAGATACCCGCAGGCAGCTTCTCTGTCAGCAGCCGCTGGAACAAAAAATGAATGATAATCATTGCGAGCCTTTTGAGGGTGTCTGAGGATGACGGGAAGGGGTTAACAGTATCCATGCGTGTGGATCCATAGGCAGTGCTCTGCACATCAGATCAAATATTTATGAATGAAGGTCAGACGTGCCCCTTTCAGGAGGCTGTCCCCTAACTGTTCACAAAATACTGTTTGATGATAAAGAACACAGCCAGGTTGAGTTACAACGTGACATCTCTCATGCGTCAGGAATGTGACATCATGGGTTATGTCCCAGCGTTGGTGGGGTTCAGCCCGGCTCCCCAACTGAGCCTCGGACGCTATTAATAGTAACACACTGAGTCACAGAGGCAGGAATGTCAGACTGCCTGCGCTGCGCTTCTCTTACACGTTAGGCTGCTAACAATAGAAAGCCAGCCTAGATTTGTTAGAATAGAATAACTGTTTTTTTCCCGTGCATGTGCCTGAACCTCTGTCTCCCTTTCTCTCTCTCCTGGTTATTTATTTATTAAAGAATGTCACTGAATAAGAGGGATCTTTTGGGCGAGGCAGACTGGCTGGTTTCATTTTTTCTGTTGTTCTGCGTGGCATTTATACAAAACATTGTGAATTTATTTACCGCAAATATTTTTAATGCTGGATGAGTGCTCCGATTTTTCTCCAGCAGGTATCAACCATCTGCTGCTCTGTCTGGCTGGTGCCTACAGCTTATTTCTTTACATTAATTTCTCTCTCCCTACCTATAGTAGCAATGAGAAGGAATTCCTTTGTGGAGGTGTGAGCTCCAGTTCAAGTCCAACTCTCAAAAAATAGAGGTTCCTCCAGCTCTGGGCTGAACCATAGGTTTTGCTTTAGGGTGCAGTAGAAATGTAATTGCGCCTCCATCATCTAACCTAAAGCACATTTTGCACTGAGTTGTGGTCAAGTTGAAGCTACAGCCCCATGAATCTGCCCATAATTGAGCCCAGAATGTCTCTATATTTGGCCCAGTTCTCTGCTACTGAGGTCACCTCTGTCTTTCGCAAGTCAGTTCATTTCCCTTTGTTGTTTTCTCCACCTCTAAATCACAAATATTGAAATTTACTGTCCAAGCAAAGGCATGATGGCGTAGGTTTGTATTGGTGAAGTCACTGGTAGCTAGCTAAAATGAGGAATTAAGTAATTTATAAATAAGGAAAAAGTGGCTTATAGTAGTAGTGATAGAGGATCCCCAAAATTTTGATCCTGGCAGTATATATGTATTAAAAATAATACATGTTAAGTGGTTTTTAATGGGAATTCAGGGTTTTGGTTAATTGTATTTCCAAGCTTGTCTTCATAGCTGTGAATAAAAGTATGCTTATAAAAGAAAAGCTTTGTTTCTCACCTGGCTCTGACCTGTATCTTTTAATAGAAAACAGAAATATTTTGAATCTTGCTATAAGATGATGAGACTTGGCAATATTGTAAAGGGTTGGTTTGTTTGGTTTTTAACATCAGCTTACTCACCAGTCCTTTCTCAGGTAGTGCCTGGAAAAACCATAACTTGGAAGGTCAGTTTGATGCCCAGATTTAACACCAGTGCATTGTCTTATTGGGGGGTGAAATTCACGTGTAAGTGCTGCTGTTTCAGTATGGTATTCTCTTCTCAGTTCTGTGAGCGCTTATGGCTATCAAAAGGAATAACGTAAGAGTTGTAGTTTACAACTATTTGGTATTTCAGAATACAGCGCTGACCTTGACTCACAGCAAAAATTTCGTCTGTGGAACTCCCTGGCAATGCTTCCAAACCCAGGTGCTCACTGAGCAGTGACAGTTCTCATTTTTATGATTTTTATTGTTATTTCAAGGCAGTGAATAGAGTCGGTATTCCCATCTTGCACAGATTATATGTTACTCTGTTCTGCGCTATGGTCAGAAGGCTTTGAGAGACTATTTATTAGCATCTTCTGTGGTCTAGTAATTGGCGTTTGGTAACAGGTTTAAAGCAAAACCAGGAGTGGATAAACAGTGCTCACCATAGAAAAGCCGCTGTGCCGCAGCCTGCCTCAGCACTTGTTCGTCTTGTGTTTCCCTCCTTGATCCTGGCTCAATTTGAGTAAATAAAATATTAGGAAACTCATAAATGCCAGTTTAGCTTTCTGTGTGCGATTGAACAGCTCTCCTGTTCTCTCTCGCATCAGCTCGCTTGCAGTCTTTTGCCAGTCATTCGGGAGTGAATTGCGTTGCCAGCTCGGTTGTGCGAGGGCAGAGGAATGCAAGGTGGTGTCAGTGGCTGGAAATGAGGGACGGTGGAATTCGGCATTTGTTCCACAGCAGCAGCTGGAGCGGGTTGTTTCAGCACGAGGGGCAGAGTCCGCCAGCAGGGTATGAGCTGCCATTAGCCATAGGGAAAGACCAGAGTCTAAGAAGATAAGAGGGACAAGAAGGAAAGAGACAGTGACAAACAGTCTGGACCTGATCAGATCTTGTGGGAAACCTAACTGAAGAAGAAAATTATCTGGAATAAACTGCCTTCTTTTTNNNNTTTTTTTAAAAAATCCACCTCAGCCAAACGCTGCTGGAAAAAAGATTGTGTTTAAATTACTTCAGCTAATTCTTGCTTGCTTCCAGTAGGAGGAAAATTTGTTTGCCATGGTGAAAGAAAAAGGTAATTATATTTATGGATAGACTGGAGCTGAAACAACCTAATGTGCCAGCCATAATCACCTGAGATTTAAACCTTCAAATTTAAACTGAAGCATGCTTTGATTGACAGTTGTTGTTTTCCTTTCTATAAAAGTGATGTGCCAAAACCTGCAGTGGATTGCATTGATTATCTTTGTACCTGTTTTAATGAGGGTAGAATCTGGAACACACCTAATTTAGAGTGTTTGCACAGCTGGGTGCCTTCTGTGTGTACATGTATTATTTTTTTCATGTGATTTAACCCACGTTTGCTGGTTTTACCTGTATTTATTACAGCTCAAAGAGCTTTGACCACCGAAGCAGTTACCTTAAAATTTTAAAGCTAAACGTCGGTATATTCAGGGCTTGAGAGGGTCATATTTTACCTTCTAATGAAAAAATTGATTATATGGGATTTTGCATAGCGTTTGAATTTTGCAGTAGTAAATTAGATACCAGTTTCAATTACCTATAACATTTTAAGACTGCTACCGAAGCATTTACTAGTCAAAGAATTTAGAAGTGGTTGTGGGGTCTTTCCTCACAGTAGTAGCGGTCTGTATCATTTATTGTATTATGAAGATGTGAAGCACGTTCTGAATTGTATTTGAGTAGTGGGTTGTCTGAGGTTTTGGAGCATTATGTTATCACAGATAAATTCAGACTTGGTCTCTGTTTTGTGAAGAGGAGGATCTGTGTTTACTTTTCCGAGGGCTCTGTAAAAGATAATGTGGGATAAATTCAAACTAGGGAAGAAACAGGAATAAGAAGTAGTAATGTTGAGCAAGAGTGAGCAGTTTTTCAACTCTGAACACCCACATTAAGTTGTGGGGGTTTTTTAAATGCTATAAATGAAACAAATTAAGTTAATTTAGCGTCATAGGTGTTTAGATTGAAGAGAGCAGGACAAATGCCTCGGTAGCCTGCCGTAGTGTGTCTCATGTATCAAGAGAGTTATAGCCATAACCATTATACAGTCTACTGGTAATTTTTGTTGATGAAAAGCATTGGCCCACCATAAATAGTATTGGCTACTTAGCAGTTTGGTGATTCATTACTTCAGATTTACAGGATCATTTTTATAATGTCAGTGGTGAACTGTTGACCTGCTACTGGTATCAATAAGCCGTACTAGGGATGATTTAAGTAGCAATTTCACCCCAAATCCTTGAAACTGCAAGTTTCAGAATCATTTGGATAAACTATGCCACTCATCTTTTCAGAAGAGTAAGTGTATTATCATTCAGCTTATCGTAACTGTTGCTTGTTTTCTAAGGTACATTTTGAAATTGGGCTGCTGGTTTTCTTGAAGCGTACATAAAATATGTGTAGCCTTTTTAGCTGTGTACTCAATTTTGATCCTTTGGTACGTTTCTGCTCCCCACCCAGCTGATGCTGAGTTGGCTGGGCTCCCCGTGTTATGTGGGGGCTGCACCGTAGGAGTACTCTTTAAATACAATTTAACATCTTATATGATGAAAGCTGTCATATACCTGTAAGAAAATTAAAACAAGCCTGTCGTTTTTATAAAAAATGTGAGGGAGAAAACCTCCTAGAATTATGGGGAAAGTTGACAATAAAAGGTTGAAAATGTGCGAAAGACTTGTGTTTAAATTGCTTCCTTTTCCCCTCCCCACCAAGTTTAATGCATTATTTACAATGGCTATGGATGATGATGTTAGATATAGAAGGTTTTTTTCTGTTCACACAGATAAAGGACTAAAATAACTAAATGCCATCTTTAATTTTGTTGCACGGTTACTGATATTTCCTATCTCATGGCTGCAGAGTGCGAAAGGATAGGACCTGTTTAGTATTTTGCTTTTCTACCTTATTACTTTCAAATAATTTTTCCAGCAAAGGTGTGGGGTTTTTTTTCTTATGTCTTCTGTTTGTGCCTTGCTTTTTCTTTTTCTTTGCTTTTTTTCCCCCTTGCTTTAGTCAGAAGGTCAGGAGTTATTGCGAGTTTGAAGCTGCTACAAATATCACTGGCTGGAGTGATAAACTTGCAAAACACAGGCCAGTACAGTAGAGCTGGTACCTTCCCTCCCAGCCACTGCCTGAATTGCTGTTTGAACAAGCTGAAAATGCGTTCAGTCCAGTGTGAGTTCATAAACACGTTAACTAGGCACTGGAGGGGCTGGTTTCAACTAGAAAAACGCAATTCCAATTCACTGAAGTGCAAAATGGTTAGTAACAGTTTTTAGCAAATTAGCATGCTTCATTATGCTCACATTGTAGGATGATTTCAGTGTCTGCCTGGTCAGTTCACACACACAAAAAAATCCTGAGGCCAGGGTGTTTTCTGCTGACACCAAATGGCACTTCCTAAATTATGTTTGACTGATAACACATTTTCATGACTCTGTGTACTTATCTATTTCCGATTATCAGCCCTTATTATCTAGTTACTCACCTAAATTATTGTCACTGTGTTGCATCCAAGGGCAACTTCCTCTCTTTATGTCCTGTAACAGAAGAAAGTTTACATATGCATATGCATGTCTTCTTACTAATTCTCTTCTGCAATTTAAAGCCTGTATCGAATAATCTGCATTCTTAGTGCTTTTATGTTGTGGTTGATGTGTGAATTGTGAGCCTGCCAGCCACGTTGGTGGATGGTATAAGTGTTCTAGCTTCATTTTTTACCTCCGTTAGCTCACCTAAACTGAGGATTTAGTCCTGATTCTTCATTTCTTGACCAGTTGATAAGAAGACAGTCCTAGCATTCACCTACTAGGCTGTGAAAGCATATTGGGAATCAGCTTTGTATGTGATGAGATCTTGGAGTGGATCATACCTGGGCAAACTTACGGAAGTGGATTAGTATCTATTCATACCAAACTTCTCCGTGCTTGGAAGGATAAGAGGAGAAAAGAGGAAGGGCTGAAGAATTTTTGGATTAATGTATCGGGTACAGATGCTTTAAGATTTCTGTTCTTCATGTACCGACTGGCACCTGCTGGGTACCAAGTTTCAGGAAGCTAGATCATGTTTCCATGTTCTCACAACTGTCTCTGTGGGTATTCGGCTGGTGCTGGCTTTCCCTGTTTGCAACACAGAAAATATAGTTCTCCAGAATGTTAACAACACTTCTTGTGTAGTTTGGCCTGTGGTCTAGTTCAGTCTTGCAGAGAGATATAGTTCTCGGTTGCTTTTTCTTCATACTTTTGATGAAGCACGATACTGATACTCCTCAAGGTCATGACCAAGAGGACTGGGTTTATGTTTGCAGTAGCTCTAGTCTTGTCTTCTCTTCCATTCGCATATCCCAAGAGCAATGAGTCTCCAAAGCAGCTTTTAGTCTAACTTTTTCATTCGATACAACTGCTTTAGATGGGATTATGCTTGACGAGCATGCAAAATGTTACCTGTGTGTTAATTTAAAGGTGTCCTCTATCTGGAAGACTGTCTCTTCAGTGCTCTGTGTATTTGCAGTCAACATTTATTCCCAGTACGAATCAAGAAAACGTTGAATAATGGGATTTGTGTCCTGATGCTGTCTCAATGTCATGGTTGTTAATGAAACAAAGTCTTGATCTGAACTCATGACTTTGGAACTTTTAACCCCAGGTGACCTGGGAAAGTCTCCAAGTTTGTTGCTTTTGGAGCACATTATGAGATTATGCAATCACACTTCGGCAGGGGGGGATGACTTTTTTTCTTGTTGCTTCAGTTTACTTAGTTCTGCTTGATAGTTTGCTTCTGGAGCTGGAAATTCTGGGGTTTGTTTTGATTAAGTCAATGTGCTACCTTCTACAAGTCATAGAAAAGGCGTTTTATAAATATGCATAGTAGTAGTTGTTAAAAAAATACTCTTGTAGTTAAAGTACTATAGAACAGTTCTGTGTTAGAGACTCTTAGGGTGACCTTGGGGAAGTAATTTGATCTCTCCCTGTGTTAATCTGTAAAATGAGGATAAGAACATTCCTCTTGTCTGCCTTGATTATTTGAATTAGAGGTCTTTGGAGCAGAGAGTTTCTTTTACTTTGTTTCGCAGCTATGACAAGGAAATCTTAATTTTGGGATTTAACTACTTCCACGTGTACAAAAAAAAGGAATCCAGTGGTATTTGAATGTCTTATAAACATCTTACTACTTTTTAATACAAAACTGTAAAGGAATTATGTTTTTATTGGCAAATTTATGGTGTTGCTTGTTCTGTACTTTCTCCTTCTAAATTTATTTTTAATATCAGGTTTCAAATTGCAGTTCTGCTGTGCAGCACTGATAGTGAGAGAAACAAAAATAACCAAGGGGGTGCCAGCTCAGGCACTGCATATTTGCAGGAGATTTTTTTTTTTTTTTAAATAGCACTTAGTTCACACGAGGGTACGAATATTCAAATCCAAAGAGTCAGGCAAGCACAGAGTGCAGTCTTGCCATGCCTGATGGCTTCCCGTGTTTCCCAGTAGTGAAATTCCATACATTCTTTGCATCCCAGTTGCATGTAGGAGCCAGCTCTCTGAAGATACAATGGCAGCTATTTTATATTGAGAAACGAGAGAACTTGTGCTGTTGATCTCACTGGAAGGGAGGGCTTAGTGGTTTTAGTCATTAAATTAGAGACCACAGAGTTCATGGGTTCAGGCAGCGGTAGAGGTAGTTAAGCTCTTCCTCCATCTGAAACAGTCAGTGTTGTGGGCCAAACCCCCCAGTTTTGAGTAAGGGAGTTTCAATCAATTTAATTTATTGGCAATTAACAAACTTTTAATTACTGATTCTGGTGTTGAAAATAAAAGCAAGCAAACATGCACTTGGAGAAACACACCTCAGCTTCTCTCTGGACACTTCTCCTTCCCCTTTCTGGTCTCCAGTCCCCATTGAACTCGGTACCTTTGGTGAGGCGAGGGTGACGCAGGAGAGTGGAGTGGGTGCGCTGTTGTTCGTTTCATTTTGTTGCTCCTTTTTTCTTACTCAGTTATTTCACCATGGGTTCCTCTGTTCGCCCCAGTCCTTTTGGAGTCGTACCTCCTCCTGAGTCTCCTCTCTCTCTGCTTGGGGCAGCCGGTCTGCCCCAGGATTTCTCCTGCCCTCCTGGCCCTCCTGCCCTGGCATTGTTTTTGTTTCTCTCTCACCCCTGCTTTGGTGTCTCTCCTGCACTGGCATTGTCTCCTGTTTTTCAGCATCCCTGGTGTTCTGGCATCTCTCTTACATCTCCTACCCAGCGAGTGTCCTTTCAACGTTTGCTGCCCTTTTCTATGTATATGTTTTTGCGGAGGTGCTATGTGCTCCTCTGGTTCTGTTTTGATGTGCAATGGGTCCATTTTGTCCATTGCTGAGCTGGTTGGAACCAACTGTGACTAGCATAGTGCAGTCCATGACCACCTCCTACACGTCCCCACTGCAGCACCCTCGCTACCAAACCCTTGCTGGTTGTGTTGAATACAAGTGAGTAGACTGCAGATTATACTGTTGGTTTTCTTGGGAAAGAATTCAAAAGGCAAGGCTTTTAAAGATAGAGCCTTGGCATAGTGAAATTGTGCATGTTTAAAATAAGTGAAGCTAGGGCAATGAAATATTTTTCCAGAGGGGGAGGTAGGAAGCTTGGTAGGAAAGAACTTGCAAATTAGGACAGTAATTTGGCCTGCCACTGCAGGAGTGTAAATTCTTTTTGTGGAAAAATTAATGCATACCAGGGGAAAAGACCAAGTTCCACTAATCAAAATGTGCTGTGCCTTTTGGGTGGGAGAAACCAGAGAACAGGATTTTATTGTTTCTGAGAGCAATCCATAACTAATTTAAAAAGGATTATTTATAACAAAGTTGGTTTTCCACCTAGAGAACAGTCAGTATCCCCTAAAGGATGATTAATCCTTGCCTTCATTGAGCCTGGATAGCTTTCAGGCTCACTAGGGATCTGGCTGAAGAGAACACTCAGGCGTTGTCTTAAGCCTATTCTGTTCAGCAGAGTATCTCGTTGAGTCTAATTGAATCACTGGGATTTAAAGCTAAGTAAGTGCTTCAGTGTTGTCTCAAAGTTGGACTCTGTTTTTGGAGGCTTTGTGATATTTTTGAGCGAAGTCATGTATATTATTAATGGTGGCCATTTTGTGTGGTATGTTAGCTGCATTGTTGTTTAAGAGACAACAATGAGAGAAATAATACTGGCTGTTATATGGGCTTATAATAAAGTGCCATAAACCCAGGAAATGATAAGTGCCATGTGTAGGTCAATAGTGTATGTTTTCTATTACTATGTTCCATATAGACAGGAAAATAGGAGCAGGAAAGCTGAGGAGTCTCCTCAAAGCTACAAAGGGAGGAGCAAGTGCTAAAATAAGGGTCAAACCAAGTAACGCCAGCTGTTCAGAAGTGAAATGTTGTTGCATTTATGCTATACGAGAGCCTAATAGGCAAGGGCCTATGAACAGTGTCAACGGGATAGCCCTCTAATTCCTGGTACTGTTAGCACCAGTTCCATAGCATAGATGTTAGTATGATCTACGTGTCAGTATTGTAGAACTTTGTATTAGTTCAGGATCTGGTACAGAAGCAGAATCTTAAAGTTATATTGAATAAAAGAAGTGATACAAATATAAATTCAGCCTTGCAGAACAGTGAGTAATCTTTTTTTACTCTGGGTCAAACAAAATTCAATAAATGTCTTGTTTGTTCAAAGAAGCGGTTGTATTTGTATTTTTTTTCCTCCAAAGGCACCTCAGACCAGGATCGGATGGATTTGAGAGCGTCTACTTGCTATCCAGCAGTTGAAGTGCTGGCCAGAGGAAGAAGCTGTATTCAGGAGTACTGTATCGGTCGTTAGTGCGTTCTCTGTGGTAGTCGATTTAACATGTAGTGTTAAAAGTTGATAGCCTTTCAAATCACACCATTATTTATTGTTGAAAAAATATACCTCAAGGAATTTACTTCTACACTGCCAATGTTTGTAAGGTCGGGGTGCCAAGATGGGCACACCAGGCCACCCAGGGCAGGGCCTCTGAAATAAATGTCTGCTTTACCAGCATCGTACCTGCACCGAGAAGAGTTATGTTCCTCATGAATGTGGCTGTCTAGTTTTAGTTTGAGGCTGTGTAGCTCAGTCCTTAGAAATGCCAGAAGTGAGGGCGGTACTAAATGATGGGCATTTACAAGATCCTTGATTGAAGGAGAGATTCTAAGTGTGGGGGGCAAAGCTTCCATGGTTTAAAAATGATGGCTGAGGACAGGTCTCTGCAAGGGTCTTGTACAAATCCCTTGGTGAGATATCTGGTGGTAACTGAGGGGAGATTTTACTACAGATTCTGTTTTGAAAGATCCTTATGGCAGGCCTATTTCTGTGTGGGCTTCCCCTTATTTTTCATACACGCATCAGACTGCAGCAATGATACGTCATCATGAAGATACCAAAAGGTATCTGGGAGACCACTGTCTTAAATAGTTCAGTAGTCCTCCTCAGATAATCTCAGGGTAAACAGCAGGTGAATTGGTTTTTAAAATCAGCATTTTTATATTGCCTTACCTCAAAAGGGAATTTAGTTCTTTTTCCTGTATGGAGTACTTTTGGTAGCCTTAAAAAAGGGAGCATAGGGGAACTCTAACTAGAGTTTGTTGCTGCTGACTAAAATCCCCACGTGGGTTGCCGTTAAGGTAGCTAAAAGGCCTGTTTGACATTTCAGTGCTATTATGGGTAACCACCACTCATCGGTAAGCCAGAATTTCCATGCTGTCTGGAAAAAGCAAATGCTCTTTCTGCTAACTTCAGCAACTGCCATTTGTGCAGCCTTGAGGACCCTTCAGGATTTGCAGTGAATAATTTGACACTTCTGTTTATTCGTTGTTTTGAGTAAGATTTTGATACGGACATCAAGGGATGGGTATGAGATGGTTGCTCAGAGTACTCTTAGCAGCTCTTGAATTTCTAATTACCCCTGTCCTATGTTATAAAAAAAAATCTACCCAGAACACTCTTTTGAAATAGTGACTGGATCTTCTCGTGTATGACGGGTGTCTTGAAGGCGTAACTCAAAATTATTTACAAGGCTGACAAAGAGTTGCTACGTGTTACAGACTTGCAGAGGTTCAGTGTGAGAAACATATGCTAAGCATGATCCTCCAACCCTTCAGTATGGAGTTTTGAAGGGTGAACTGATTATCTTTTGAAATACTGTCCCTTAGTAAGTCGCTCTGTAAGTAAATGCAGAGAACTTTTGCAGGTGTGATGAAGAGCAACAGGGGCATTCTCAGAACAATAGATCAGACAGTCTGTCTTCACTATCTTTTTATCATCCAATTTGTATCATGATCCTTTTTGTGAAAAATTACTCTGTACTAATGTAGAAATATGGCAGACTATATTCGCTTTATGCTTCTTCCCTTTGGTTTGCTAACCACTAATCAGTAATCCATCTGTTAGCAATCATGTTGAGTAATGCAGTTTTGGATTCAAAGACTGGCTTAGCTTAGTCAACATTTGTTTCCACATCATCTGTTTCACAGCACGTCTTAGCTTGCTGCATGCTTCATTGTAAGATTAGTGCCTTTTCATTACTGAAAATAGTTTTAAAACTCCCTATTGCTTTCCCTGTTTGAGCCTAAAACAGCTTCTGATCCTACTCAGTTAACAAGCTGTGCATGACTCTTCTTTGAAAGGATTCTAATTTTTCTTAAACAGTAATCGTCATATATATCATGTAACAAATATAAATGGAATAATTTTGTCAAGTCGTTTTGTTTCTAGAGTGTAGATGCTATAGAATGTGCTCTTGCTCACCTACCAAGTGAGCAAAGGCGAATGCATGTGGACAGACGTGATGGAAGCTGCTGTTGCTCAGCAAATGAAGGACAGTACCGCTGCTGTTTTAGAGAATGACACATTCTAAACAGGCTCCGATGCTTCTGTATTGAGAACGGCGTCAATAATACTGCTACAGTTTAACTGGATTGTAGAGCTGAGTTAGCAATAAGGTGTGTTTGTACCTGGCAAAGTGAGAAAGTGCTCAAGCTCCCGATGGGTTTGAAGCAAGAGTGGAATATCCCAAGGTGCCTGGGTAGTCAGGCATAAGTGCCTACCGAAAACCAGATTTATGCTTTGTCACTGAGAAACTGTGAAAATTTTACACTAAAGCTATAGAATATCAGAATCTGTGGTGTAATCCTCAGTGCATCCAGATAAGGTTTCAGTAAGTGAAACCAAATTTTCTTAATCTCTCAATCACTATCAAAAGCATGGCAAACTGGATCCATCAAGCACATTTATTTTAATCATGGGTCGATCACAGATTTATTCTAGCATATAGACTTTTTGTGTACGTTGTAGAAGTTGATCACGTTTCAGATATAATCAAGCAGGTGCTGGTGTTAAATATTTCCCTTAATACTGAACCATTCATATGCATAAATTTTTATAGGGCTCAGGCCTCAGGCCCTGATCTTGCAGACTGTTCTGTGGGGAATTAATTGCAGTATCAAAGCTCTAGATAGTGGAAGAGGGATGGGTGGAGGATAGGAAACAGCAGGCAAAATACAGAGAAAATAATCGTGTTTGTAGTTGTGTTCTAAAACTATGAAACAAATGTGATTTTTTTTTCTTTCACTGCTATATTTTGAAGCTCGTTATTTCCTAGCCTTTTTACACATTTGTATGTATGTGGCACAAAGCTTTTTATTTGTAAATAGTATAGGAGTCGTCTTACTTTGATTTCAAGTTACAGTTTTTAGTATTTTGGGTTATTAACTGGCACTTACCTTTACAATTTTTTTATTTCATTCTGTCAGCTGCATCAGCTCTAGACGAAAAATTGATTTCTGCTATTGAAATCTTTTCATCCTATTTTCATTCAAATTAAGTTTGATATCTTTACTTACAGCATTTTCTCAAATGTTTTTCTATGAACTACCCTAACCTGTGATCCTAGCTTAGTTAGTTAATGTCTTTATCACTTATTTTTCCTTTTAAAGAATCTATTTCTCAAGGTAGCAATGCACCCCATTTCTAGGCTGGACATGTGCCTTGTCCTTTTCTGTGAAAATCTTCTAGTTTCTACAAAATCTTTTAGTTTCTACAGTACCTGCCAAGGGGTGTGTGGTGTGCGGTGGGGAGCATTGATACAAATCTGTTCCTTACTATCTTGTAGTCAGCGCCATGTCTGGCCATGAGGTGCTATTTTGAGGATAGATACCTCTGGTGTACTTTGTTTATTCTAGCTGAAGAACTGAGGCTGAGGAGCATGTGTTATGGAGCTAATTGATTAGGATACATTAAAAAAAAGTATCAGTTTTTCATAGGTGTTTCCGGTGTTAAAGAGGTAGAGAGCTAAGAGCAGAGACAGCGGCCTGGGGGATTAGTAGTATTTCTTTCTGGGTCTAAACCGGAGTGGACATGGGCTATGCTATCCAGCTTCCCGTGACTTTCTCACGTAGTCCAGCCTTCTTTCCTGCGCTGCCCTACTTGCTAAGCTCTAACTTTCATCCCACCAACACCCCAAAAAAAGGAGTGAGAGTTAACATGAGGGGGAGCTGCTGGTGTCCTGTCAGTATGAATTTGTTGGCCAGCCAGTGTGCTCGCACATGTATGTATATATGTACGTACCCTGTAACACCATGATTAGGGCGCTAGCTTTTACAGTGCCAAAAGAGATACTGTCCTGCCGCATTCTGATTGCTAATTGTGGTCCTATTTGCATCTGCAGCCTGTTTTCAGCGGCAGGCTAATTGTAAGGGGAAAATAACAATACTTTTATGGACAGTGTCAGAAAACATTTAAAAGTTACGGTAAATAACTACAAGTTTAGGATTTTTTTTCTGGCTTTTTTAAAAATAGCTGCTCTGGTTATAAGTAGACAGCAAAACTAGTCTTAAGACAAATTGGCACACTGTAGGAGTAATACAGATTAATTTACAGGAAGAGAAAGTTTTGTAATGATTCTTCAGATGTGATTTGAATGGCAATAGTATGAGCAAGCTACAGTCTAGGATTTTGCCTTAGGCTTTTTCATACATTTATAGACATGCAGCTCACTATTGTCTCTTTACGGGAGTGCCTCCTTCCGGGATATCCTGGAATTCCCAAAGATCCCTGTCTGGTACCTGTGGCTAGTGATTGCAGCAACTTCTTTATCTGTCCCTGACAGCAGGGAGATTTGATTTCAGTCTCAGTCACTGTTTTGTCACCTTAGCTGATAGGTTTCTTATAGGTTTAAGATTCAAGAACTGAGTCTGCAGATAAGGAAAATGACACTGCCTCTTTCATCCCGTCTTTTTAATAGGTATTTCACTAACTCCTCAAGACTCCGCTGTGCTGGGCTTTTGCGAATGAGGAATTCCTCAGGGAATGTACAGGCTACAGACAGACAGGCTTTACAAACCAGAGGTTACAGACGTTCACCTCTGTGAGAAACACAAAGGACGGGAGAAAATTACTACTTCTCCTCTCTCTTTACAAAGAGAGCATGGAGAAGAAGTGATAAGCCAGATCTGGTTCTTGAACTTTGTCTGCCGGTGTCTCTCTTCGCCTTTCGTCCCAGAACAGCTTTTTTTCGCAGCTTGTCATGCTGTGCTCGGTGCCTACCTGCCTACCTCCGTCCTGTCCCAGGCAAGCAGCTGCCCAGAGACTCAGAGACTGAGGGAATTTTTAGTTTGAAACATTCAAGTTTTGAACTTCAAATCCTTTAAATTAATTTAATAAATGATGGCCACCAAAGCCGTATCAGGTATTGGAGAGAGAGAGGTGTCAGAGAGCACCGGTGCCTGTAGGAAGATCCGGTTGCATTTCGTGCTTTAGCAATCTCTGGCACAGTCATTTTATCTTCATTCCCGAAAGCAGAAAGGAGTGAGGAAATTTCAAACAGGCTACCAAAAAACTATGCAATAGTTTCACACCGTTAATTCTTTGCTTTAATTTTCCAGCTTAATAGTTCAGTCTTCAGCCAGGAAAACACAGCAGCCAATTGAAAGTTAGCGTTTCAGAGCGTGCTGTCTGTATTAGGCCACTCTTAAGATATAAAGGGCACAGCTGTCAAATCCTGAGAGTCCCCTTGCCTGTGCTGCTATGGGCACAGCATGGTCTCAGTGCTGTGCAAAAGAGCCCAGAGAATGTGGAGCTAGAAGTCCTAAAAATTGTATATCCTAGTGTGAATTTTGAAGTTACGCCTGCTACAACATGGTTAGCATTGACTGAGCATAACTCCACGTTTATTTGAGAAGGTAGGCATGCAAATGTGAAAACGGCAAACATTCACTTTTAAAAGAATAGTGGCCCACATCCTCCTCCCGTTTAAATTTTGAGGAAGCTGCTTTTTACTTCAGTTTAGAGCAGAATTGAACCCAGCGTATTTTGCTGTGACCTCTACTTTGCAGCATACACATAGCAAGGCGTTTCCCAGAAGCTTCTTTCGGACTTCCAATAAAAAGCCGAAGTATTCTGTGGCTTGCAGCAGAGACATGGAGTCTTGCCAGCAGGAATCTGCAGCTAAGAACCACTTAGCTTGAGCCTTTGGTTTCCTAACAGTTTGGTGTTCAGGGAGAGAATCATCACTAAGGGAGGCTGCAGTATTTGTTTTCCTTGTGTTCTTTTATTCAACAACCGTTACTCTTCAGGTAGTTGCTGGAATTTCCATTTCAGAAGGGTTTGGTATGAGTACCGAGGTCCTTTTTCTGGATGATGCAGCAATACATGTAATTGCTATTAAAACTTTGTACAATGATCTCCTTTATGTAAAGAAGCAGTGACAGGACAGTTTTAAACTTTGCCCTGCAAATTAATTGCTTCATTTTGCTCAGAAAGTGCCTTTGGTTTCTCATGTGAACATTGGGTTGTTATTGGTCTTCTGTCTCTCTCTTTTTAATTGTTTCTTTTTCTTTGCAGATCTGGGATTATTTTGAGATGTTTTGATAAAATGCATTAATGAGTACTCTCAAGCTGGTAGAGTTGCTTTGAATTTACATCAATGTAGTGCAGTTGATAAATGTAATGAAATCAACATTGCATGAGTCACAAGGGAACGTAAGGAATGACAAAAATCCTGGTGATACGTGTGTGGAGTGACGTTAGCAAAAACAATACTCCAGTGACAAAGACTGTCTTCCTCATAGAAGAAGGTGCTATTGATTTTTACTCTTTTCCTTTTCTTTTTGCCCCCCTGAATTAAACAATGTAATCCAGACTTCCCAATTGTTCCAGTCAGTGTACATGTTATTCTGGGTAAACTGGATATTTAATGGGACATTGATTTGTGTTATTGGAAACCCAAATGAGCTTAAGAAAGCATTAGTTATTCATTTAGGCTGGTCTTGTAAGCAAGAGTGGAAGTCTCAGCCTAGTTTGTCTTGAAAAGTTCTTCTGTGTATATCTCATGTTATACACCTTTACATGGCTCACCTGTACATGTCTCGTATATGTTCATTAATAAAAAAAAATAAAAATGTCTCCAGGCATTGCCCAGCAGCATTGGAAGTTAAAACTGTTACGGAGCAACCTGAAACTTTTGAAAAATTTTATTGATGATCTCTTGCAATTGGTCTCTGTAAAATTGTAAAGACTGTGACAACTTAGACTTCTATAGGTACTGTAGCTTTCGTAGTTAATCTTGGGGAGTGCTGAAGGAACAAAAACAAGACTAAATATTCCAGGAAATTGTTGCACCTGATTGATCTGTATCCCTGCTTCCAGCATCCCTTTATTCAAGCGTAGACACTGCACTAGTTTAACTAGAGACAGTTTAAAAAACCAGTTCACTTAGTTGCCTAGGTACTCTTGGTGGGATAACATTTGTTTGAAACTAGATCCATTGTGTTGGTGGGCGTTTGCACCTTGCTGATGTGAGCTAGACTGATTGATACACTGTGTTTAATCTTACACAACAGGACCATGCACTGTGTTATACTGGTTGGGCTAAATGGATATAAAATCACATCTTGACGTAATCTGACATGATTTGTGTGTAGACAAGTATCAGTTCACATCAGTATAGTGGAACCGCTAAATACTTGACTTGTGTTTATATTACACTACCCATGCAGTAAGTGTGAACTTTATGATATGAAGACAATTATGAGGCCCAGTACTGAACCAAGAATGTGTTTCTCTGGTAGCATCTGTCCCTCAGAAAGCTGTTAATTTATGTTCTTTTAATTTGGAAGATAGTCATGGTGTTAATATATTTGGATTTGAAACTTCATTAAAGGCAACACAGCTCCTCAAATTAGTGTTTGTCTTCTCATGCACTTTCCAATGAATGCTGCTTCCAGAAGTATGGCGAATGTGGCGTATGTGACCATCAGGACTGACTTACTGTCTTAGGTGCTTATGTGACCCTTTTCATCCCAGTGCCTGGGAACCTGGTCATCTGTATTTATTCTCACAGTAGGGTGAGGCTGACAGCGCTGTTACACCTGGTGTACAGTCAGGGACACTCAAGACGCAGAGAAACTAAAACATTCAGATAACCTCATTTTCAGCTGATAGGTTACAGGCTCAGAGACTTGACTGAACTTCACTGTCTGACATCAGTCCTTTAGAGTTAAGGGCATGCCATCCAAAGAGCCCAGATACCTGTTGTGGAGCAGGGGCTGGAACCTGGGTTATCCAGATCCTACATTAACATCCTGTCACTGATTATACTGGCTGGAGGCTGGTTTTGTCTTGGTCATGACATAGAGTTGCCTTATTGCACCACTGCTGCTGGTGCATGATACCTGGCAATGTACCCTCTAGCATGCGGTTGGCGTGGGGAGGGTTGCTGCAGGCAGAGCCCAAAATATTTACTGTGTTGAAATGTGAAATGCCTGTACGGGGATGAGCCTGGCTCCTAGCTCTGGGTTTTCAGATGGAAAGCAGCTCACAACTTACATGTCCAGTAAGCTGGCTGGACTTCAGTCAGACACATTTAAGCAAGCTGCTTGTAAAGGTACTTCTCTTTCTTTTTCTTTAATTTCCTGTTCTGTCCTCAGTGGTGTGTATAAAGGGCCACCTCTGCCACTGGGAAGCCTTGTGTGTATTGCATGTATTGAAAGGAAAAAGCTTGCAGGCAATTCTTTGCAGTAGAGCAAAAATCGATTACTCAGTCTTGACCTGCAATGCCAAATCAAGGCGAGTAAGACAAGCACCATAATTAGCTTCACGTAAGAGATCAGTCTTGGAAATGGCAGCTAGCAGTATTTGCATTCATTTAAATGGCTGTAAAGGCAGAACTGGAAAAAAGGTCCATCACTGGACCAGTGTTGAAAACATTTATTTGCTCTTTTGTGAAGAGCAAAAACTTGCCTTTCAGATCAACACCAGAAGATTGGGATGCTGGCGTGCAGGATATGTTAGGGTGCCCTCCACATGTGGGTTTGAGAGAGAGGAATGTTGTGGGTACAGATTTCAAACTGCAGCATTTAAGATCTAGGGAGCATTTGCCCAAATCCTTGATCCAGTTCCTCATTTGAGCAACTTGAAAAATTCTGTTACCTTTTCTTCAGTTGGCATCAGGCCTGTCTCAGGCTGTCTGGATCTAAGAGGAAATTTTCCTCATAATAATTTAATTTGCTAGCACTTGTCTCTATTTTTGTCTCTTATTTTCTTTCTTTTTTTTCTCATTGCATAAACTATGTGTTTCCTTGGTTACAAGTTAATAGTTAATACGCTTGTTTGGAAGAATTATAACTTCCACTCCAGAAATAGTATTGCATTGCAGACTATTAGATGGGGTTCACAAAAGGCAAGGCATTTACTGGGCTCTTATTTAAATGGAGCTGCTAATTGAAATACTGGTTTGCATTGCCAACTGCATTCTGTTCACCAGTATGGGCTGAATAACTGCTTAAGGGAAATAGTTGAAATGAGGCTACCAGAGGAGGAGGTATTAAAAACTTGGAGCTTGAGTAGAATTCATCTGCCGCCTTTGAAGATTTAGGGGGGTAAAGAACAAAATTGCAGCTGCCGTCTTAGTTTGGCTAGACTTACAGCAGAAATTATTGCTTGGAATCTTTGTCATCCACTATTCTTGGTGCCGTTACTCCTGTAATCACATATTAGGTTTTTTTATTATCAATCTTGTATTTATATAATGCAGAATGATAGCAGCGTTTCTTCACTGAGGCATTTATAAAGGAGAGTAATATAGAAGGACTTTGTGAGCGATGGGACTGTTTCCCTAGAAATTCATTGAGGAAGGGGAGGAAACTGCTGCAGTAAATATGAGCAAGGTATCTGTTATGTTGCTGCATAAGCAGTAACCTGAAAAAAAGCATAATCCTGGCTGGGGAGATGTTAGAAATTGATCAGGAAGGGAAAAAGAGAGCTCCAGAAAATACCGAGATAAAATAATGAAGATGATTCCCAGTGACAGTGAGAGTGATGTAGGTATATCAGCAGTCAGCCCTTTGCTGATAGTCGTGTCGAGGAAAAGCAGGACGGGAATGGTATAAAGACAGAGGCGTGGGTAGAGAGGTGTGTCTTCTCAGAGATGTTCTGATGAGCATTGCTGGTTTTAGAACAATATTACAAGGAGGATAACTTTGTCCTGCTAGAGTGGGATGTGGGAGGGAGATTTGAAGGAACATAGTTTTGTTTGGGAACATTCTGGGTAACACTTTCCATTTCAGGCAGTACAGCTGGGACTCAGTCTTGCTCTGGTTTACACCCGTGCATTTCTGTTGGGGCCCCAAGCTGCCACAAGACACATCTGAAGAGAAAGTTAAACATTTTTAACAGAAGCCAAATGTGGAGCAATAAAACTTTGATTATGACAATAAAGCTGACACAAACCTTTCCTGTTACTATCCAGCCTCTGCTCAGGGCCGTGGGATAGCTGATCAATTACCAGTACTTGGAATTTTGTCTCCCTGACTATATTGCAGATTATTATTTGGTCATTTCTATATACTCATAATATCTCTAATTTGCATGCAGAGAGTCATTTCTGCTAGAAGCAATGGGAGTAGAAACAAGTAACTTTTGCTTCTTTTCTCTTCAGATGTGGTTCCCCTGTGACAGGTATGTGCTGTAGCAAAATGGAGATGTTTGTAGTTTATATTTAATGTAGTCATTTGCATGCAAAGTCAGGCTACCTGGTTCATCTGTTTTCCCAAAACATGATTTGTAATTGCTTTCCTTTCATTCTGTTTGCCTGGATTGTGTTCTTTCTTGGGTTAAAATAGCCCAGTTCTTGTTACCTTGTGTGCTCATTGAATGGTTTACACACACTCGTATTCTTGGAAAGAAAAGCTTAGGCAGTCTGAAACACTTTGTGGCACTGGAGCTGCTGAGGGAGGTTTTTCCCTGTCTTTCCATAGCAGCCTCGGTGGAAAGAGGTACTAGTTGATGTGAATGGCTTAAACTACTGGGTTATAAAAAGGCTGTATTTAAAACAAATGATGGTGACTTTTTAGATGAGCGTAAAACGTGAACAGATACATTTTTATCATGATGAAAAGTGTCTGAGAACACAGATTTATGTACAGCAGAGAATATTATTTTTGTCTGGGTTTAAATCATATCTTTTTTTCTTTACAGTGGCCCATCCTCAGGAGCCTCACCACCCCTCTGAAAAGCCGGTCATCCATTGCCATAAATGTGGGCAGCCATGTAAAGGTGAAGTACTCCGTGTTCAGGCCAGACACTTTCACATCAAATGCTTCACCTGCAAAGGTAACACCTTGATATTAATCTGATAGAAATGAGTCAATTCGTGCAAATGTACCTTGAACCAATGATGAGAGGTCACTGTGATTAGCCAGTTACAGGATAGTCGAGTTGCTCAGTATCTGAAGGATTTGTGGGTGGGGAGGGTAAGGAATGGGGGGTGGAATGGCTGAATCACACATGTACAAGCAGCAAGGTGACCAGCACCACACAGAACAAATTCAATATGCAAACATCTACAATTTAATTGAAAAGAAGGATTACATGAGACATTTGATTTTGGGCGGGATAAATTTGCCACCACTAGAACACTCAAGAGAGCGTGTTCTGCTCTGACTACTTACACGTTCTTTCTTTTTCTTTTCTACTGTTTACTGAGTACGAGCTACAAAATAGATAATTGTACCTGAAAGAGATGAAAAAAGTCTTACCTTTTTATGAATATTATTTTCAGTTTATTTGCTATGTACAGTTCTATGTAGACAGTCAGTTACACATATTTCCCAAACAGTGAATTAGGACATTAGACTCTGGCTGCCTTGTGTTTTTCCATTGTTTCCCAAATAAACAGGAAAAAAAAAAATCAACTAAACAGGCAAGATGAAGGGCTCTATGAAGAATCAAAAAACATAGGAAGAGAAAGTATAACCCTAGCAGCCACTCAGAAATCTGATGTAAATAGCTGAGTTCATGTCAATTGTTGTATTGTTTGTATTTCCTGTTGTTTCCATATATGGGGCGAGTGTATGTTGCGATTGTATAGTGTGATGTGGTGAAAAGAAATTTAGCATAAGAATACTTAGGAAAATTCTGTCTTTTTGTAGTTTTTGTTCTAAGTGCTTTTTCAAGGATTTGGATAAATCTGGAAATTATTTTTTTTAAACTGTTAGTAGCAACCACTGCCTTTTATTAGGGATAGTTATGAAAATTAAGCTCCTTTTAACTGACTTGATTGCTGAAAGTAAGTACCTGCATTCAAAAAAACCCACAAAAAACCTCCTTGAGGGGTACTGACATCCAAGAGAAACGTGCAGGGTGGTTGCTGAGGGCTGTGTCCTGGGGCGGGGGGGACATTAGCCACTCGTTCTCGGAGAGGTGCCTTCAGTGAGCCAGCGGTGCAGAGGATCCTTACAGAAGGGAAAGGAGCAGGAGACAAGGGATATCTCTAGCAGCCCTGCTGACACCATGACCCTTGGAAAAAAGAGCTGGAGCTTTTAAGCTGAGTGGCAAAAAAGTTTTTCTTTACTTGCTTTTCTTCTGGTTGGATTTTGCCTGTGGGCCTCCCTGCCTCTCTAGGTCTCTACCTCTGTGGGACCTTATCCTCTGAGCCTCCCGCTGCTTCAGGCCGCCCTGTGTGAGCCTCCCTCCCTTTCCGGCTCCCCCTTGCTTGGTCTCCTATGCTTTTTGGGCTCCCTGACTCTCTGGGCCTCCCCTTCCGTGGGCTGGGATTTTCTGGGATTCCCTCTTTTATGGAGGCCTCCCCTTTTTTTGGAGCCTCATTTGTCTGGGGACTCCACTTGTGAGTTCCTGCTTGCTCTGGGCTTCATTGACTCTCTTGTTCTCAGCCTCTGGGGGCCTTGAGTCTCTGGGCCTCCCAGTTTTTTGGGGGGCGTCCAACCATTTTGGGCCACCACAACTCCCTCCAAGCCTCCGTGATGTGAGCCTCCCACTGTTTTATTGACTTCCCACGCGCGCACACACACACACACACACACACACACACACCCTGCTCCCCCCTCACACAACACTCACACTGCTCCCCCCTCACACACACACACACACACTCTCATGGGTCTTCCACGCTGCAAGTCTCTCCCCTCTCACTGGGTCTCCCCCTCTGTGGGCCGCCATTTTCTGTGGCCTCCACTCTGTGAGCCTCTCCCACACTCTGACCTGGCTGCTCACTGGGCCTCCACTCTGAGCCTCACCCTCAGATGCAAGAATCTATATTTTTACATCTGTATTTATGTTTGCCTGAAAGCTGTAAGGGAGCCGCATGGCAGGCAGCTGGGTTCCTGCAGAGCTTTGTCCCTGTCAGGAGAGGCCTCTGGCCAGCCCCAGTTCTGCGAAGGTTCTACAGCTTTGGGCCCCTCAGAGTGAGGACCTGAGGAGCTCTCAGCATCTTCTGCTCATGCCACTGAGCCCTCAGTGACCACAACAAGAACTTGCTGTGGTTCTCTCTCTTTTTTTTT